>JAHNEJ010002235.1:0-248866 GCA_022559845.1 Amorphophallus konjac
CATTCCTCCACGGGCGGCGGGGTGGTCTCTCGTTCGAGCCGGCGGTGGAACCGCCTTATAGCCATCTTCTTTCCTCTCCCTCTCTTCTGAGGTGGTGGCTGCGGTGCCTCGTCGCCGGCCATTGGAGCGTGGAGATGGAGGTCGCCGGTGGGTTTTTCTGGTTTGGCATTTTGGTTGTTTGAGCATGAAATGAGACCGAACGGCCGTTCGGTTTGTTTTTTTTTTAAAAAAAACTCAGGAGAAGCGACGGTCTATCGTTGGACCGTCACATCATTTTGACGCCCCCCTCTAAGGCCGTCGCTTGTGACGGACTGTTTTATTGAAGAATATGAACCGACTCGGTGTTGACGGACTAGGCTTAATCCGTTATTTTCATGTGACGCTCCTGAGTAAAGCCGTTATATGCTTGCAAGTTTCTTGATGAATGAATGGTCAAAATTAATGTTTAAACTTATCTCCATCATAAAAACATTTGATGAGTTTATCACACAGACAATGGTCATGCCTTAACTATTATCATAACTATCTTGTTGGCTAACCTATCTTTCATGAAAGGAACTATGAATAGAAGGCACGCTTCGCCGTCCGTCAAGCAGGTAAGTCAGGTATTGTATCTCGTTCACTTATCCCTTAATGCATTACTATATGTTATCTATGATATATTATCTCGAGAACCGGCTGGTCATTCAGGTGTCCTGGGATCTGATGTTCCCCTTAAACAAAAATGATGATGATCTAAGTTCACATGAATAATCGTTGGGTAGGCCGTTAGGTTGGAAAATTTAGGGATGATGGTTCTATCTTGCACGCCGTGGTTGCAGATAGTGTCTTGACTCTGGTTTCCCCAATCTAGCAATATTATTCTCGAATATCTTGTTATTTTATCTTTCTTTACATTTGCTTTGAAGATTTATTTTTCTTTAGCCCAGCATGCATCATACGCATTCTTTGAGCATTCATGAGCTTCATTTGTTCAAGAGGTCTCATTGACGGTGAACAGCTGTGTTCTTGATCCTGGATAAGGAGAATTATTCCACTCTGAATTTGAAGGTTTCCTTCGATTTGCTCGCTTGATCTGGTTGACTGAAGATTCCTATCTAGAGTTTAGTCTCTTTCCTTTCCGTTGCCTCCGGCGGCCAGCCGTGTTTCCTTTTCTTAGTTAATTAAATCCTCCAGACTTGCATCCTTTGGTTAGCTATTTCCTTGTGATCAGTTTTGAAGTTTTTCCAGAAAATTCTTATCGCTTGTTGGTGAAGAACGGGTGTCGTTTACCTTAACGCCCTCTTTTTGATCCACTCCGCTTCATTTCCGCTTCATCTCCATGTTCCATTTCACTTTCGCTTCACTTCCGCTCGTTTCCCTGCAAAGAGGACGTTAAGGAGGGGCATCTGTTGACACCCGTTTTATACCCAATAAGTCGGGTCATCTCCTTATTCATTCAATATGATGCTCCGAGTTGTTCACTCTTCATTGAATTCCTTTTAATCAGTTGAAGCCTGTTTTCTGGGTCTCAATTCTTGGATTAGACCTGGTTCCTGGTGGCACTTCGTTCAAAAGCTTGGCAATCCCTCCATTCTATTTTCTTGAAAATCAATGATAATAACGGTCTGGACTAGGCGCGTCATTTCATAATAACGCATGAAGCCTAGGCCGTTAATCTTTGAAGAGTCCCAAGACTTAGGGCCTCGTTGTCCTTTGATAATAACGGTCTACTCCCTAGCCGTTGTTTCCTTATGACGCCCTATGCCCTGGCCATTACTTACTTGCAGAGTCCTATTGTTTAGATCTTCTTCCCGTCGATCTTATCCTTTGGATAGGGTTGAAAATGACGGTAATTCCTTGGAGCGTTATTTCCAAGTGGCGGTCTATCGTGCAACCGTTACTTCCTTCAGAGAGTCCTGACAGTTCAGGCCTTTTCTCTGCTACTCCGTGGATGAGATAGGGTTTTGGATTGGCAGTATCTCCTTCAATTCTAATCATCAGGACCTCTCGTTTGTTTCTTTGGACTCTTGTTGATATTATCCTCAAGGATTTGCTAAGGATTATCCTCCTTTCTTGGCTGATTTATCTTCAACTCGACCTGAGAGTTTGAGGGAGTCTATAAATAGAACCCTTGATTTCATGACCCGAAAGAAGGAAGATTTGATTCACGACGAAGTGCTGCCAAATTCAGGAGCCATCTACATCCAGGAGGAGCTGCTTCCCACGTCCATCCTCCAAGTCAAGGGAGTAATTTTGGGTTTTAGCTTGTCAAGATCATCATCTTTGCATGCTCAAGTTTCCCTTGGTTTTATCAATCAAAAGCATTGTCCCTCCTCTTCCTCCACGTTTTTCACTGTTGCTAAGCATACACATATCCTCCTAAACTTAAAAAACGCCCAGAGGGGTTAAAAAACCAAAACTCCCTGGTAATTCCCTCTCCTTTTGATGTTCTTAAGTTCTTTAAGAATTGATGCTATGCTTGCAAAGAGGGCTAATTGAGGTTGTGTTGTTTTACTTTCTACATCCTTGGCAGGTTTTACAGGATCACTAGCACGAGGCCCCAGCCTTCTAGCCGGCTGGAAGGGTTGGAGTTCAAAGAATTCACATCTTTTCACTGCAGGTTATCTGACAGTCAGGTGCAGGAGCGTTATTTCCTTCTGGCAGTCTATCTCACGACCGTTACTTCCAAGCGACGCACAGGGTTTGGACCGTTATTTTCAAGTTGATCTGTAGGCTTTCCTTGGTTTTCTCTCCCGTGGGCGGGTGTTTCATCCACCTACTTCCAAGGTATATTCGAGTCTTTGACTCGTGTTTACTTTGGTGGCGATCACAACTTTCCTTAGTGTTGGGCACTAGCTGTCTTTTTCATCAAATCTCTTTATTCCCCTTGATTGTTCCACCCCTAGTGGTGTGTTTTTATTTGTCTTTGCTCCACGCCCCGGCGTGTGTTTTTGTTTTTCCCTTAGCGTAATTTGATTGAGATAGCATGCCCATGCTAGAGTTAGATTTGATTGCCTAGGTTCATGTTCACATGTGCATAGGTTGAGCTGATCTTTGGTAGTTTATTTATCATCTCGCCATATCATTTTTCAAAACCCTCACAATCAATCAACAAAAAAGAAAGAAGATAAGAAGAGATAGGTAAACAAACAATCAACAGACCTGAGGGAGACAAATCCCTTACTCTGACCTTGAATCCACAAGACCAGACCCACTACCTCACGGTAGTGATTGGAGGAGCCCAAACCTCCCTTCTTCTGAAAACACAAAAGGACACATGAGACAGCACCCCGCTGCTCACAGGCCAAAAGGATCAGATCCTCTCTTCCTCTGAAAACCCAGAGAAGAACACTTCTCCCTTCCTCTAAAACCACAGAGGAAACCCGATCCCTAACTAGCGAATCGGAAGAAACCAAGAGAACCAAAACAAAAATAGAAAAGACAAACACTGCAAGTGCAGTGAATGAAACAAGAGTGTACATATATGAAGATTGAAGCACAAAGACGTATGATGAGTCAGAGATAGCCAAACGGGGGCTTCAAAGATCACACTTAAAGCTCTTTGGAAGATCAGGACACAAGTCCGATCTGGCCTCTTCTTAGGCACGATTTGGACGTGAGGAGGGCTGCACTACTCTCTTTGCTTCCCTTCTCTCTTTCTTTCTTTAATAGCACTAGACTGAAGTCTTTAGGGGCTGGGCTGCTCTCACTCCCTCTCTTTTCTTTCTCCCAGATTCTTCTTGTTCAATTCTCAAGGGCGTGGCCTTTTTCTTTCCAGCAGTAGCTCCTTCTTCAGTTAAGGAAGCTTCATATATATAAGAAGGCCAGGGGCAAATTTTCCAGCCACAAGTTCTACCATCAGACCATGCAGCAATAATTTTCCCTCCAAAACCTTCTTCCCTTGAAGCATGTGTCGATGGTGCACTTGAGTGCTTTCCAAGGGCTGTTCCCATGAGAGGACGGTGGTAAGTTGGCAGCAGATCATATCTTGCTTTAGACACTTTCCAAGTCTTCACATTAAATGCCCTTTAGGCATGTGGTCTTCTCATTGGATGGTCCCTTGGACCTGCAGTCACTTCATTGGCTGAAGTCCACTTTTTTCTTGTGTACTCTATCTGGACAACAGCCTTTATTGGGTGACAGCAAAAGTGGCAGACTGTAAGGTGTCCTTCCTCCATCAAGATTTCAGACAAAAGTAGCTCCAAGAAGGTAGATTAGATGTGACATGTTGATAGGGACAAAAGTCAAACCTGGGTACCCCATCAAGACCTCGAAATCCATGAAATTAGACAATTAAAGTACCTATTCTCTCTCTCTGGATGGCCCACTTGATCTGACAGAAAATTGGCTTGAAATGCTTCTGGGAGGACACAGAGGTCGACCTGCTAATAGACAGGTCGACCTGTCTTCAGACGGCCTCATAAGGTGCACCGACCTTAGTCCAAGTCTTCTTCATGTGCTTCAACCCTTCAAACTGGATTGCTTATGTGCACCGACCTTGACAGTGCAGGAATGCACATGTGCATAGACCTTGTAGTTTTAAAAGCAAAATATGCACCGACCTTGCTGAATTAAAATGAACATGTGCACCGACCTTAGTGACAAATGCAATATGTGCACTGACCTCAGAACATGCATGACCTATATGCACAGACATAATACATGTGTCACGCCCCGAACCGATAGCAGCGGAACGTGTCGTTCGGAACGCGGCAGTGATACAGTCGTGAATAGTCAGAGCATACATAAGACACAAAAATTACAAACTGAACAATGTGGGCCAATTTAACCTTTATTGATATTCAAATATTCGAATTACATACCTTGACTCAACTTACATAAGTAAAGAAAGGACTCACTATTACATTTTAATAAAAAGAAAAGACTCAAATACTTTATAAAGGGAAAAGACTCAAGGCTAAGATAAGACTCAAGAAAACTAAAGACACCGACACGATTCTCCATAACGCTCATCACTCTTGCCCTTCCCCATCTGATGGACTATCTTCAATGTCGTTACCTGAAAAACGTTAAAGATAGGCAGGTGAGCGAAACGCTCAGTAGGAATTACATCTCTCATCAAGCAGAATATAAGTGATTAACCAATTACTCATGTTCATGACAAATGAAATGCAGGAACTAGGAAATCATGATGATCAATCTAACAGGACAGATGAATATTAAAGTCAAAGGCAGTTACGAGCTTAAGAGAAATAGGGATGAATTCCCATGCGGAGTCAAGGACAAGCTATCAGAATATAACAAGGATAGATACGCGGATGAACATAACTTCAGAATTGGCCAGAATATACAGAGTTTCAATAAATATAGGCAGAATTAAACATTCAAGCAGAATAACTAAATTATCAGAATAACTGAACAACAAAATATCAGAATAACAGAATTACAGAATTTACAGAGTTTACAGAATAACAGATATAACAGAATAACAGAATATGACAGATGTACAGAGTTTGGTGCAATGCCACACCCAGAAGTTTACCATGGTTTACAGAATTGGACTTCCGTCCTACCTGGCACTGAAAAGTCGCGGACCCAGAGCCCTTTAATATTTCAGAATCAGATTTGGCCAAATACAGAGTCAAAGGGTTATGTTCTCAAATTGATGACAAGAAGATTCCAAAAGGAGTAGAGTGTCAAGACTAACGGAAAACCAAAGTGACACGGATCGGATCCGAGGGTTTTAAGGTACAACCAGCTCGGCTGCCTTGAGGGAATCCAAGGCTAGCGGAGACTTACGGAGGTCTCAATGACTAACTTGCCAGTCCGAAGGAACGGAATGTCCAACGGAGGACTCGTATGTCACCGAGAGTTGAGGTGTATACGTGAACCAATTATGAAACAAGGACTCCATCTACGGACGTGAGATGGGAGTGCCAGAAGACCCGCGGTATGGGTCAAAATCGGGAGAAAACGGTGAGAACATGAATGTGTTAATTATAGAATTCATGTCCATCCAATTCTATAATTAACTATAATTAAATAAACTTATATTATTTGATGCCTCGTGAGTAGTGTCATTTATTAATTAGCGTCCACTTGGAGGGACGTTAATTCTATGATTTTTAACGTAATTTATTTAACCAGAATTCAAGTCAATATCTATTTAATTGAATAATTTCAAGAATATACATTCAAAGACATATTTATTTATTTAAAATAATTTATAAAAATAGAATATATGATAATTAGGAGAAAAATGCAAGGATTCCAAATATATATTTTTTTATAATTTTTCGTTGTATAGTTTAAGAAATATGAATTTTCAAAGCTATAATTACAAGATATATATATGATATATATATATATAATTTGACGGCCTTACTGTACGTCGTCAAAAAGGATTTGGACGACTACACTCATGTCGTCATTTCAAATAAAAGTGTCAACCTACAATATATATTTAATTGATTAACTTCGAAAACATATATTCAAAGACACATTTATTTATATAAAATAATTTAGAAAAATAGATTATATGATAATTAGGAACAAAATTCAAAGATTCCAGAAAATGATTTTCAAAGATATATACTGATATATATATATATATATATATATATATATGTTAAACTGACGCCTATGAACAGTGGCGTCCAATTGTATTTTGACGACCGTTTGTGGGTCGTTAATTCAAAAAGGTCCGATTTTCAACCCTCTCGTTTCTCGACGTAACTATGTCGGAATTGAGCCTATAATATACCGAAATACGGGCTCGAAAAACTCTACCTAACAGACGTTCAAATAATTTTTCGTTGAGAGACGGGGGATCTTGAGATAGGGGGCACGAAAAATGGTGCAACCACTTTCACTACCTCGGTCTCCACCCCAATAGCACGCCCATAAATTTTCATGTCCAAAGGACACTCCGGCGCCCACGAACAAATTGTCAAAGTAAAAACTTATAACTAACATGTTACAGTAGTCATGATTCGCCGAGTAACTCTATAATTTCATATATTAGTTAATCAATTTGTTAACTAGTTAATATTATTGTATAAACATATGAAAATTTAAAGAAAAATATGAAGATTCAAATCATATCCATTATATGATTTTTTTTGATACGTGGGTTACATGGATAAAATTATTAAATCATGCATTAACTTTGTTAACCTCACGTGAAACTACAGAAAAACATAAAACATGTAGATTTAACTCATAGTTTGGCTTGATAGAGAGAACACCTACCTCGGTTGTCGATTGGATTGACAGATGATGAAAAGGCTATAGAACTCCGATACTCTGTTTCCAACAGAGACAACAGCAGCAGAAAAGATCAGTTTGGACGAAATCAACAAGAAACGGCTTGGGTGAAACAATAAGAGCAACGGCTCTTATTAATAACAGCAGCAGCAATAGCCCTCCGGGAAAATTAGAGAAAATTGTTGCAGAACGAAGGTGCAGCCGGAGGAAACGAAGTTTCTGCTGCCTAAAACCCTATTGTAGTCGACGAGAGAAAAATTTCGTTTAATGGCTCGAAGGGTTGGTATTTATAGGGTTTTAGAGACCTCAAAAGGTTGGAGTTCGATTGGGAAGAGCATTCCTAATATCAATCTATTCGCATTAAAATTTCCATTACAATTCTTTCCGAAACACAACACTTCCTAATTTCAGTGAAATGGAAAAGACGACGTAGGTTGGGTCGCCCTTTTATAAATTGACGCCTATATCTAAAGTCTTTAATTGTTTAAATAACGCCTTCCCACAGGGCGTTACTTCATTAATTAACGCCTCCTATTATGCCTTTAATTTCATAAAACGCGCCTTCATCTGGGGCGTGTTTATACTTCTATTAATATTTGACGACTTAAACAAAGTCGTTTGTTTTAACCGATTACGTTTTTAACGTTAATTTAAAGAGTAACAATCTTTAGGGATTTTTATCTTTTTTATTTGATGGGATATCGACATGAAATTTTATGGGTATACATTTTCCATTTTTCTCTATTTTTCTATATAATCAATTTTATGAAATTCTTTTAATATAAAAAGCGGCACTATTCACTATTACTATTCACTAAATAAAATAACGACTTGTGATAAGTCGTTGGTTCTTTAAGTAACGCCCATGAACAAGGCGTTAATTCCATTTTTTGCACCTTTTAGTACCACCTACAAAAGACCAAAATTGCTTATATACTCATTCCTTTATCATTTACTCATCTTTAATGGATTAAATCTTGTTAATACACCTTATTCCTTCAACTAAAAATATAATATAATAAATATGAAATAATAAATTTTCTAAATTATTAATAAAAATCTAAATTAGCATTTTCTCCAAGATTTATTTATTATTAATGGAATACGATATGACTTTAAATGCCTACTTAAAATGACTCTATATTCCCAATCCCTTAGAATTTTAGGGTAGGGTCTATAAGATCCTCTTGTAAGGCCCATTTGGAAATCTCGGGGTTGTATACAAGGTCTGGCCCTGATTATCTATTGGTTTTAAATTTATTTAGACTTTCTGTTCCTTAAATTTACCAGGGTTGCTACATCCTCCCCCACTTAAAAGAATTTGGTCCCCAAATTCAATTTCCTATGCACATCATATGTTCATCTAATCCATATTCCTCAATTTAACAATCATGACTAGCAAATTGAACTAAGGGACTAAAGCTCAAGTTAAAGGAAAATACCTCCATCCATTCCTTGACCAGCAGGTGTGACTCTTATTGCTTGAAGTCGCCCTTGACGACGTTCCTTATTACCGTCCCTTGCCAGTTGAGGTTGATCTTTTGGAAGGGGACAGTCGGCTACCTTATGTTCTTGGCTTCCACAACGAAAACAAGCTCCACTCTTCCAGTGACACTTCTTGGATTGATGACCCTCATTCCACAATGCTTGCACTTCTCTCTTTAGGCTTCTTGCCACTTGGAACTCCATTCTCATTATGGCCTTTTGTTGCCATTATCTACCTTTCTTCTTTCCATTCTAGCCTTGACCTGTCAGATAATTCCATGGCATCTTCCAATAGTTGAGCTCTTTTCACCATCTCCGCATAAGTTTGTATATCTAACGGCGCCAATTGGGGGATGTACTGGATCCTTAAACCATTCATAAACCTTTTTGCTTTCATCTTCCCCGTTGATATTAAGTGAGGTGCATATCTAGACAGCCGCGAGAATTGAGCCTCGTACTCGGCCACGGTCATGCTTCTCTGTTTGAGTGAAGCGAACTCTCCTGCCTTTTTCTCCCGAGTTCTCTCCGAGAAATACTTCTCGTTAAAATGTTCTAAGAATTCCTCCCATGTAACCTCGTCATCTGGCAAGGTGGCTTCTACTGACTCCCACCATGCCCTTGCATCCTTCTCAAGTTGAAACGTTGCTAAAAGACCTTATCTCGGTCCGAACACTCCATGACCCGAGAGATCCTCTCCATCTCTTTAGTCCAATCTTCAGCTAAATCGGGATCAGGAGTTCCACTAAACCTAGGGGGATTTAAACTCCGGAATTCCCGATGTAGTTCTCCAGCCTTTCGGTTGGCTCCACCATCGGCTACCCGTTGAAGGGCCTGAGTTAAACCTTGTACTGTTCTTTGCATATCCCGCCATTGGGCACGCTCGGTAGCCATTGCTATCTAACTAGTTCTACAAGACAAGAAGAAACCCATGTAAGATCATCAGGAAATATAAGCTATCCTTATTAGCTAACTTACTAGTTTTAATATTTTTATTTCCATTTCTTTAATTCTTAACCCATGGTTCTACCCCATCTCACCGGGTACTTCTAAGATGACTGTCAAGGGAACTCGATCTAGGACTTAGACTTAATGACCTAGGACTTAGAAACCCTAGGCTCTGATACCACAAACGGTCACGCCCCGAACCGACAGCAGCGGAACGTGTCGTTCGGAACGCGGTAGTGATATAGTCGTGAATAGTCAGAGCATACATAAGACACAAAAATTACAAACTGAACAATGTGGGCCAATTTAACCTTTATTGATATTCAAATATTTGAATTACATACCTTGACTCAACTTACATAAGTAAAGAAAGGAGTCACTATTACATTTTAATAAAAAGAAAAGACTCAAATACTTTATAAAGGGAAAAGACTCAAGGATAAGATAAGACTCAAGAAAACAAAACACACCGACACGATTCTCCATAACGCTCATCACTCTTGCCCTTCCCCATCTGATGGACTATCTTCAATGTCGTTACCTGAAAAATGTTAAAGATAGGCAGGTGAGCGAAACGCTCAGTAGGAATTACATCTCTCATCAAGCAGAATATAAGTGATTAACCAATTACTCATGTTCATGACAAATGAAATGCAGGAACTAGGAAATCATGATGATCAATCTAACAGGACAGATGAATATTAAAGTCAAAGGCAGTTACGAGCTTAAGAGAAATAGGGATGAATTCCCATGCGGAGTCAAGGACAAGCTATCAGAATATAACAAGGATAGATACGCGGATGAACATAACTTCAGAATTGGCCAGAATATACAGAGTTTCAATAAATATAGGCAGAATTAAACATTCAAGCAGAATAACTAAATTATCAGAATAACTGAACAACAAAATATCAGAATAACAGAATTAACAGAATTTACAGAGTTTACAGAATAACAGATATAACAGAATAACAGAATATGACAGATGTACAGAGTTTGGTGCAATGCCACACCCATAAGTTTACCATGGTTTACAGAATTGGACTTCCGTCCTACCTAGCACTGAAAAGTCGAGGACCCAGAGCCCTTTAATATTTCAGAATCAGATTTGGCCAAATACAGAGTCAAAGGGTTATGTTCTCAAATTGATGACAAGAAGATTCCAAAAGGAGTGGAGTGTCAAGACTAACAGAAAATCAAAGTGACACGGAATGGATCCGAGGGTTTTAAGGTACAACCAGCTCGGCTGCCTTGAGGGAATCCAAGGCTAGCGGAGACTTACGGAGGTCTCAATGACTAACTTGCCAGTCCGAAGGAACGGAATGTCCAACGGAGGGCTCGTATGTCACCGAGAGTTGAGGTGTATACGTGAACCAATTATGAAACAGGGACTCCATCTACGGACGTGAGATGGGAGTGCCAGAAGACCCAGGTATGGGTCAAAATCGGGAGAAAACGGTGAGAACATGAATGTGTTAATTATAGAATTCATGTCCATCCAATTCTATAATTAACTATAATTAAATAAACTTATATTATTTGATGCCCGTGAGTGGCGTCATTTATTAATTAGCATCCTCTTGGAGGGACGTTAATTTTATGATTTATAACTGAATTTATTTAACAAGAATTCACATTTATATCTATTTATCTGAATAATTTCAAAACACTCATTTCAAGACATATTTATTTATTTAAAATAATTTATAAAAATAGAATATATGATAATTAGGAGAAAAATGCAAGGATTCCAAATATATATTTTTTTCTAATTTTCCGTTGTATAGTTTAATAAATATGAATTTTCAAAGCTATAATTACAAGATATATATATAGATATAAATATATAATTTGACGACCTTACTGTACGTCGTCAAAAAGGATTTGGACGACTACACTCATGTCGTCATTTCAAATAAAAGTGTCAACCTACAATATATATTTAATTGATTAACTTCGAAAACATATATTCAAAGACACATTTATTTATATAAAATAATTTAGAAAAATAGAATATATGCTAATTAGGAACAAAATTCAAGGATTCCATAAATATAATTTTTATAATTTTATATTGCATAATTTAATAGATATGACTTTTCAAATATATGGTTACAATATATATATATATATATATATATATATATATATATATATAAAAGATATAACGACATCTCATATGTTCCAATTGTATTTTGACGACCGTTTGTGGGTCGTTAATTCAAAAAGGTCCGATTTTCAACCCTCTCGTTTCTCGACGTAACTATGTCGGAATTGAGCCTATAATATACCGAAATGACGGGCTCGAAAAACTCTACCTAACCAGACGTTCAAAATAATTTTTCGTTGAGAAACGGGGGATCTTGAGATAGAGGACACGAAAAACGGTGCAACCACTTTCACTACCTTGGTCTTCACCCCAATAGCACGCCCATAAATTTTCATGTCCCAAGGACACCCTGGCGCCCACGAACAAATTGTCAAAGTAAAAACTTATAACTAACATGTTACAGTAAAGTTCATGATTCGCCGAGTAACTCTATAATTTCATATATTAGTTAATCAATTTGTTAACTAGTTAATATTACTGTATAAACATATGAAAATTTAAAGAAAAATATGAAGATTCAAATCATATCCATTATATGATTTTTTTGATACGTGGGTTACATGGATAAAATTATTAAATCATGCATTAACTTTGTTAACCTCACGTGAAACTACAGAAAAACATAAAACATGCAGATTTAACTCATAGTTTGGCTTGATAGAGAGAACACCTACCTCGGTTGTCGATTGGATTGAGAGATGATGAAAAGGCTATAGAACTCCAATACTCTGTTTCCAACAGAGACAACAACAGCAGAAAAGATCAGTTTGGACGAAATCAACAAGAAACGGCTTGGGTGAAACAATAAGAGCAACGGCTCTTATTAATAACAGCAGCAGCAATAGCCCTCCGGGAAAATTAGAGAAAATTGTTGCAGAACGAAGGTGCAGCCGGAGGAAACGAAGTTTCTGCTGCCTAAAACCCTATTGTAGTCGACGAGAGAAAAATTTCGTTTAATGGCTCGAAGGGTTGGTATTTATAGGGTTTTAGAGACCTCAAAAGGTTGGAGTTCGATTGGGAAGAGCATTCCTAATATCAATCTATTCGCATTAAAATTTCCATTACAATTCTTTCCGAAACACAACACTTCCTAATTTCAGTGAAATGGAAAAGACGACGTAGGTTGGGTCGCCCTTTTATAAATTGACGCCTATATCTAAAGTCTTTAATTGTTTAAATAACGCCTTCCCACAGGGCGTTACTTCATTAATTAACGCCTCCTATTATGCCTTTAATTTCATAAAACGCGCCTTCATCTGGGCGTGTTTATACTTCTATTAATATTTGATGACTTAAACAAAGTCGTTTGTTTTAACCGATTACGTTTTTAACGTTAATTTAAAGAGTAACAATCTTTAGGGATTTTTATCTTTTTTATTTGATGGGATATCGACATGAAATTTTATGGGTATACATTTTCCATTTTTCTCTATTTTTCTATATAATCAGTTTTATGAAATTCTTTTAATATAAAAAGTGGCACTATTCACTATTACTATTCACTAAATAAAATAACGACTTGTGATAAGTCGTTGGTTCTTTAAGTAACGCCCATGAACAAGGCGTTAATTCCATTTTTTGCACCTTTTAGTACCACCTACAAAAGACCTAAATTGCTTATATACTCATTCCTTTACCATTTACTCATCTTTAATGGATTAAATCTTGTTAATACACCTTATTCCTTCAACTAAAAATATAATATAATAAATATGAAATAATAAATTTTCTAAATTATTAATAAAAATCTAAATTAGCATTTTCTCCAAGATTTATTTATTATTAATGGAATACGATATGACTTTAAATGCCTACTTAAAATGACTCTATATTTCCAATCCCTTAGAATTTTAGGGTAGGGTCTATAAGATCCTCTTGTAAGGCCCATTTGGAAATCTCGGGGTTGTATACAAGGTCTGCCCCTGATTATCTATTGGTTTTAAATTTATTTAGACTTTCTAGTCCTTAAATTTACCAGGGTTGCTACAACATGCATATGCCTTAGCCTAGCACAAGATGAAAACATGCATCGACTTTGTAAATCACTAAGGGAAATGTGCATCGACCTTAGTTAACTAAAGTTCCAATGTGCATCGACCTTAGTGTGCACTATGCAAGATGTGCACTGACCTCAAACAGTAACGCAGGTAGACCTTGATATGCACCAGTGAGCATGTGCATCGACCTTACTATGCTAGAGAGTAAAGAAGCATCGACCTTACTATGACTAAACAGTGATGTGCATCCACCTTATGTGCACTAGCTACAGTACATGCATCAACCTTAGTTGCTTAGAAGAGATACATGCATCGACCTGTATGCAATATGCATTGACCTTCACCTGTTTGATTGAATGAGTCTATATGAGATGTGCATTGATATTACCTGATAAGGAAAAGGAATATACACTGACCTTCCTTCTTCATGAACAGTAATGTGCATCGACCTTGGTTCGAGCCTTCATCAACTGCAGCGAGGAGGTCATATGCAATCATCAGAGTGCATCCATGGGCTCAGGAGAGCATCTGAAGCCTCAGGAGCGCATCTGAGCATTCTTTCTCTAGATTGCAGACAACTTGAATTTTGTGTAATCAGTTATCTCGATTTTCGTGCACCTATAAGCATTATCACCTACCTTGATTTCTGTGCAGCCAGTTGCCTTGATTTCTATGCAACCATGTATCTTGAGTTTCTCTTTTAACTTGGAAGGTTCTTGCTCTTGAATTTCTATTTCTTGAATTCAGCCTTAATTTTCGTGCTGCCAATTACCTAGATTTATGTGCCATTCTTGATTTCGTCTACTTTACTTACAATGACCTGAAATGTATGAATATTGACGTTATCAAGTGCAAGTTAGACTCATCAGTGACTCATAGGCAGACATTATCAAAACCACATTAAGGTGGAAAAGCATGCATGTATCATACATGCACAACATTCTCCCAACATTCTCCCCCTTTTTGATGATGACAACTATGGGTCATTATGAGTACATTGTAAGTCAAGGTGCAAAGAAATATACTCATGAATTGAAGCACAAAGACTTTCTCTCCCTATATTCCCCTTTATGCATCCAAGAGTCTCCCCCTTATGGATACCCTAGTTAATGACACATTTAATTCTCTCCCCCTTTGACATCATCAAAATAACAGAATAGAGAGAATATACGGCATAGTTAGGAAAGAAACATGTAGAGTAGGAGATTATTAGCACAGGATGTACAGAGTGAAAGAAGGACATACTTGTAGGGAATAATTAAACGTGTAGCAACCTGAGATACCTTCTCAGTATTCCAAGAATTGATGTGGAATTACATGCCAATGGTTCTACACTGATTAAAGTTAACAATTGATGGGTCCTTGAAGGGAGTGTATGGTCCCTCGTGAATGCAAGTAAAGCAAGAATGATGCTGAGAGAGGACTGTGTAGACAAGGAGTTGATACCACTTGTTGGTGAGTGATGCTGAGTGTTTAGAGAGTAAGTTATACCAATTGTTAATGACCAGCACAATGTAAATTGTTAGGTCCTTTGGCATGGCAGAAACATATTTTCAGAAATAGGCATTAAGTGTCATGATGACACGGCAAGACAACCTGAACTGAGTCATGAGAGACAAATGTATGTAAGACATTTAACCATGGCAACATGATACAGTACGAGAGAAATAGATCAGCCATATCACAAATTTGATTTTCAGATTTTTCAAGTTTTTAGTGGATTTCTGGTTTTAAGATTTTTTAGAGTTTCTGTGCAATGCATGGGAATGAAAAATGCATACCACCATGTATGTGAAGACTAAAGCTAGTTGCATGGGAAGCGTGATACCAAAAGTTAGAAAGCATCAATGAATTTGGGTACCACTTGTTTAGAATGGTGATGCATCCATGGCAGCCTGAATGAGTTATGCCGATTTGTCCAGTGAGGGCAAACATCAAGGAGCATCAAAAGATAACTTGTCTTTAGAAGAGATGGAGGTTCTTAAGTCTGAAACCAAGTTCATAAATGCAGAGTTATAGATTTTTCAGAATCTCCAGTTATAGAATTCTAATGAGGCAACCCTTATAATAAAATTGGTTTAACTCTAATGAATTCTGAGCTTCTCAATAAAATCACTTGAAAACATCTGTATTCAAGATTAATAGAAGTGAACTAGAAATTCATACTAAAACCAAGTTAACCTCCTCTGATCTTACTCATTCAATTCCATTAGCTCCTTTGAGAGTTACTATGAAAAGTATTGAAATTAAACAAGCATGAAGCCCATATGAGACTCTAGAAATTCAGCAATCTTTCTTTTATCTTGCAATCAAGTTTATATTTGCCAATGGGCTCAAGATAAATTTTACCAGCAGTTGAGTCTAATACATATCTCATATCCGTAAGGATACACGTTGTTTAGATGCTAGTATCCCTAGGTACTCAGAATGACTGTCTGTCATGCCTCAATTTGAACAGAGATTGCATTGTCACTTCATGACATATCTGACCTCATTTCTTTGATGCGGGGACATATTTCTCAGCAACTGTGTCATTACTCTGCTGTAAAAAATTTGGTTTGCAATTTACTGTAGAGTTAACAAAGGCACCTCATGACACAACCCCACTTGTCTTCTTGGACAGGGGACATGGTTTCTCAATGAACCAGAGTCATTGCTCTGTCAAAATTAGCTTTTATGAATTCCAGTAAATCAAATTGTTTAAAAATAATATTAGACAGAGGTTTCTCAATCAAAGATGCCTTTGTACTTAAAATAAACTTTCAGATTCAAGAAGGCACAACTTATCAAAACATGAAAAGTTAGTTTAAGTCTATTAAACCTGAGCATAAACATTTTCAAGATCATTAAACACTAAGGCCCAAGAAATCATTAATTTTAAACTAAAAGTTTTCATGTTCAGGGCAATCACAAAGCTCCACAAAGGAAGATTCTTCTTGATGATATACTCTGAGAAATAACTCAACTATAGTTAGAAGATCCTCCAAGAAGTTCAAGGCAATTCGGATTCAAGGTGAATCACATAGAATTATCAGGATATGGTGCATTGGCCTGGCTTAAGCAGAGAGTGCTGATAGGTAGAAAGGTAGAGAATTGACAGTAAACACTCCCCATGAGGTTATGCAAAGAGCTCATATTGGAATGGTTGAGATATTCCCATCGGATGCAAGGAAGTGTCGACACTTGCACTAGATGGTGTCGACACCCTGAGCTCAGGTAGAAGGCGGTTTTCAAACAGAATGAAATTATGATGTTGACTCCCCCTCAACATGTGCATGGTTTTACAATGGTGTATACGCCTATGACTTATATGAATACACAATGCAATGGAGATGCTACCAATTGATTAAGCATTTTTGTGTCCTTTTAATATGATATGCTTTGGTGTACATGAGATCACAAAATCATGCAAGCATAGATTATTTACAATCATTCTACACTGAAATGTAAACTCTTAAGCTCCCCCTTTGTTCAATGCTTATAGAGATCAAGACAATCAACCAACATGTTGTATATCCCCATGGGTGATGAGTTGAAACAAATGCAATTATGGCAGACATCATCACAATCAATGTTCAAATATCAATTTCATCAGCAAGATAAATTTCTCATGATTAAACAGCTGAATTAATTGATCTCTGGTACTAGGCGGAGGTTTGGATCTGAGACCCTGCTCACGCATAGTGAGAGTTCCGAGCAAGCTTGACTTGCCTTTCTTCTCTACAGCATTTGATATACCAGAGGTGAAACAGGTGTAAACAAGTAATGTAGCTTAGATGTTCATCTCACACCATGGGGGATGCTTTAGCATGTCACGGAAGCAAATTCAGTTTGCAAAATTTTATTGGCAGCAAGACAGACTTATGATCACTATCTACATGTTTAGCCTAAACATGCAGGATGACAGAGATTAAAGTATTTATTTACATACCTGTGCCTTGAGCTTTTATTTACGTGAGCATCCAATGATCAACTCCAAGGCACCCTACACCCAAAAGTCTCATTCGAAAGCTTTAGGTACCCAAGCTTGCTAGGGTCCTTGTAGGTTAGTTCCATGTCTAGCAGCATGACTTATCAAATTTAGAGCAATCAAATCATCTTTCTTCATTGTATGACAGTCATAAATTTCATGCCCATTTTTCCCACAATAGAAACAACGCACAAAAAATTGAGCATTATTCTTATGTGCTTGTGGATGTGCATTAGGCCTTTGTGGTGAGCATGAAGTTAGCATTCTTGGAATGAGAATACCTTCCCGTTAGATGCCAACAGTCTTGGACTGTGTGGCCAATTTTACCACAGTGGAAGCAGAGGGAGGCAGATTTCTTCTTCTTTTGTCTGCTGTTGGGTGCGTCGACCTGCCTTTCTGTGTGCGTCGACGCATCTGACTACCCATGGTGTTTCGAGCAGGATAGTGCTGGGCATGTTTCTTGCCACCGTCGACCTGTCCTTTGCCTTGGCCTTTCACATGATTTATTCCTGCTCTAAGCTCATCATTCCTCAAGATAAGATAGTCATGCTGAATGTGACCATGTCTACCACAAAAATGACAGGAGATTTTCTTTTTGTGTGCATGTGTGTGTGAGTTTGAATTGTGTTCAACATGCACATGGGTCTTTTTGTCAGACATGATTTTCAGTGTTTTTAGCTGTGAACCAGGAGGGAGTTTCCTAGATGTGCTAGGAACATCAAAACCATGAACAAAAGTAGCTTGCAGTTTATTTTCAAATCTTTTCTTGTTCACTGGGCTGTAGCCAAGCCCTTCCTTCTGAAAATTTACCTTAGTTCCAAGCAGTTTGTCCAAGTTATCTTTTCCTCCAAGAAATTTAGTTAGTGAACTTTTCAAGTCCTGAATTTCATTTTCTAGGGATGCAATATGAAGTTCATAACTAGCAATTTCCTATTCACTGCATACAACCCATTCATTTAACATTTTATTTGAAGCTTTGTAACTTTCAATTTCTTTTTCCAGCACATGAACTTGATCAGAGTCATCATTGATTGGTGTGTATTTTCTTTTTTCAAAAGATAAAAATCTTTCAGACAAAACAATATTTAACACTATCAATTTTTTGTTTTGTTCTTTCAAATGTTTATTTTCTTTTACAAGTTTTTCATCATGTGGCATTGAGTTCAGTTTTTCATTCAATTTTTCTTCAACTTGTTCAAGTTCAATTTTCTTTACCAACAAATCTCTATTCTCTTCTTTCAAAGAATCAATCAGATTTTGTTGCCACTCAAGATCATCATGGAGACCAACATTTATCTTTCTCAAGAAAGAGCATTCTTTGCATGCAGAATTAGCAGAACATGAAGTTTCAGTTTCTTTCATGAGTTTTCTATTTTGGGTTTCAGAATTTGCAAGATTTTTCTGAAGTTCTGCATTTTCATCCCTTAAGGTCGCAATCAAATTCTTGTAAGTTTCATTATCAACTAACCAATTTTCATTTACTTCCTCTACGTGCAAACATTTTATACAAGAGAAATTAGACAATTTCTGATCAATTTCCTTTTTCAACTTTTTATTTTTAGATTTCAACTTTTTATATTCTTTAAGCAGTTCATCATAGGCTTTTATCAATTCTTCAAAATCAATCTCCTCAGATTCAGAACTTACCTGAGATGATGACAGATTGCTTGACTGCTTTGGTCGGTCGGCCATGAGACATTCATGTGTTTGTTCTTCTCCCTTCTCATGGATGTTCACCAGCCCATCCAGAACTTGCTTGGTAGTGCTGCAGGTTGACACAAGATGAGATAACCTGAAATCAACTGCAGCCTTTATCAAGTTTAATGCAGCAAGGTTATCATTGTGTTTGGTCCCGTGTTCAGCTGACCATTCATCTGAATTTGATGGCAGCTCATGAGGACCATTGTATATAAGAGTCCACAATTGTGGATCTATGGAATTGACATATATGAACATTCTCCCTACCCATGTAGAAAAATATGAACCATCATAAATAGGCGGAGAAGCCATCGAAGTATGTGTAGTAAATGAAGCCATTTGATTAAAATGCACCAAGATCTTTCCCTGCAGATTGTAAAATCTGGGAATGGCAGAGCTTGGCTCTGATACCACTTGTTGGGTCCCGTGTGGTGCAATCAGATCTAGAAGGGGGGGTTAAATAGATCCTTTCACGAACTTTGACCTATTAAAAACTTGGCTACCTAAAACATAGACCACTCCTACAAAGCGAATAAAACACCTTGACACAAAGCACAACGAATAGAATAGGAATGGCTCAGATGGAATGACTGAATGCTATTGGCCAACAGGGATCACAATGCACATCAACAAAGTATGAACTAATTAGCTTTGTGTGTGTGTGCCTTGATGATCAACCAGAATCTCATTTATTGAGCTTTTCTGCTAAGGGAATCTCTAGTGTGTGTGAGGAGGCTAATTCACCTTGTCAAGGAAAACACCTTAGTTGTTGTGTGCAAGAGTGCAGCAGGCAACCAAGAGGCTAATGTAGATGAATGCACAAAGGAGAAAGATGCGTGCCTGAACTATATGACTCCCTTTTGCTTGGAGTGTACTCCCTAGTGCCTGTGAGCAAGAATGCAGTAGGCAACTGAGGAGATGCAGGTGTAGCTATGATGGCAAAGGGTGTCAAGATAAAACAATTAGTGTAGATCAGAAAAGTGTGCAACAAAAAAAATCAAGATTGCATTTGCTAAAACCAGCAACCCAACCTGTTAATAGAGATAGAGGATAAGGACCAATCGCACAAGATTCACAAACCCATAACATATGGATTTTTAAGGTGGTTCGGTTGCAAACCCGCAACCTACGCCCACCACTCACCAAACTCGGTGAGGCTTACCCTTGCAAAAGCAAGAACCGTGGAGAACATCCACAACAAACGCTGACTCACAACTTGACACGAGGGAGACAAATCCCTCACCCTGATCTTGAATCCACAAGACCAGACCCACTACCTCACTGTGGTGACTGGAAGAGCCGAAACCTCCCTTCTTCTGAAAACACAGAAGGACACGTGAGACAGCCCCCGCTACTCACAGGCCTAGAGGATCAGACCTACTCTTCCTTTGAAAACCCAGAGGGAACCTGGAGAAGAACACTTCTCCCTTCCTCTGAAACCACAGAGGAAACATGATCCCTAACTAGGGAATCGGAAGAAACCAAGAGAACCAAAATAAAAATAGAAAAGAGAAACACTGCAAGTGTAGTGGACGAAACAAGAGTTTACAGATATGAAGATTGAAGCACAGAGACGTATGATGAGTCAGAGATAGCCAAATGGGGGCTTCAAAGATCACACTTGAAGCTCTTTGGAAGATCAGGACACAAGTCCGATCTGGCCTCTTCTTAGGCACGATTTGGACGTGAGGACGGCTGCACTCCTCTCTTGGCTTCTCTTCTCTCTCTCTTTCTTTAACAGCACTAGACTGAAGTCTTCAGGCGCTGGGCTGCTCTCACTCCCTCTCTTTTCTTTCTCCCAGATTCTTCTTGTTGAATGCTCAAGGGCGTGGCCTTTTTCTTTCCAGCCGCAGCTCCTTCTTCAGTTGCGGAAGCTTCATATATATAGGAAAGCCAGGGGCAAATTTTCCCACCACAAGTTCTTCTATCAGACCTTGCAGTAACAATTGTGCCTCCAAAACCTTCTTCCCTTGAAGCATGTGCCGATGGTGCACTTGAGTGCTTTCCAAGGGCTGTTCCCGTGAGAGGACGGTGGCAGGTTGGCAGCATATCATATCTTGCTTTAGACACTTTCCAAGTCTTCACATTAAATGCCCTTTAGGCATGTGGTCTTCTCATTGGATGGTCCCTTTGACCTGTAGTCACTTCATTGGCTGAAGTCCACTTTAGTCCTATGTACTCTATCTGGAAAAGAGTCTTCATTGGGTGACAGCAAAAGTGACAGACTATAAGGTGTCCTTCCTCTAGCTGGATTTCTGACAAAAGTAGCTCCAAGAAAGTAGATTAGATGTGACATGTTGATAGGGACAAAAGTTAAACTTGGGTACCCTTCCAGACCTCGAAATCTATGAAATTAGACAATTGCGATACCTATTCTCTCTCTCTGGATGGCCCACTTGATCTGACAGAAAATTGGCTTGAAATGCTTTTGGAAGGACACAGAGGTCGACCTGCTAATAGATAGGTCGACCTGTCTTCTGACGGCCCCATAAGGTGCACCGACCTTAATGCACTGGATAGTATATGTGCATCGACCTTAGTCCAAGTCTTCTTCATGTGCTTCGACCCTTCAAACTGGACTGCTTATGTGCACCGACCTTGACAGTGCAGGAATGCACATGTGCACAGACCTTGTAGTTTTGAAAGCAAAATATGCACCGACCTTGCTGAACTAAAATGAACTTGTGCACCAACCTTAATGACAAATGCAATATGTGCACTGACCTCAGAACATGCATGACCTATATGCACAGACTTAATACATGCATAGGCCTTAGCCTAGCACAAGATGAAAACATGCATTGACATTGTAAATGACTAAGGGAAATGTGCATCGACCTTAGTTAACTAAAGTTCCAATGTGCATCGACCTTAACATGCACAATGCCAGATGTGCGTCGACCTTAGTATGCACTATGCAAGATGTGCACTGACCTCAAACAGTAACACAGGTAGACCTTGATATGCACCTGTGAGCATGTGCATCGACCTTACTATGCTAGAGAGCAAAGAAGCATTGACCTTACTATGACTGAACAATGATATTGATGTGAAACGACCTAGGACCTAGGTGGATGAAGGGCCCTATATGGTCACCTAATTGTGAACCCAAGGCAGCGAGGTGGTATGAGGCGAAGGACGAGCCCGAAGGCTTCCTCGATGCTAGAAAGGCCACCTTCCGGGCCGACGTAACCGACCTTTTCGATGACGTCTTTTGATATACCACACTAGCTGCCAAGGAGCTCACTCAAGGGTAAGTGTGACTCTTTAGACTCCTTGGACCAAAATTGCAAGCAAACAACCGAGTTGGCGAACTCACTCAAGCGGACTCACCCGTGACACGCACACTCGGGTCCGTAGGTGGATCGGCGATAGTGGTGAGGGTCCGAGGTTGGACCTAGGTCTTCCAGGGGTTTGGCCAGCCTAGGGAGGACCCCACTGGGCCAGGGATGCGCAAATCACGGGTGGCCAACATGCCAAGGGCGTGTGTTAAGTGGTTGCTCTCACAACTCACCCGCGGTGGTCACTCGTGCGGATGGCAATGTGGGCCGAGCTCTCACTCTCCGTCCGATGGCACTTAGAAGAAATACTAAACAAGCAAAGATAATGTACAGTAGAGGAATTAGACCAGGACCTCACCTCATCGGTGTGAAGACGTCGATCCCGGCCGGAGACGAGGCGAGCGGGGAAGCGTGGGTGTACCCCGCACGCTGCGCCGGTGTATCTTGGCTTGCCGACGTGCTAGTGCATGCACTACTCCCTCGCAGAGGGGTTGGACTAGGGGTTGGGGAAGTCAAATTACAATAAAAACTACCTCCACGCAGGGAGGGGCGGTCAGCTGGCCAAGCGGGAGAGGGGTGATCGGTGCGGCCGAAGGAGGTCGGTGCCCGGTCTGTGCAGACTGAGTCACTACCCTGACTGACTGCAACCAGCATCTTTTCGGAGGTAGAACACTCTTTTGGGACGTCCGACAGAGGCAAGGTTCACGTCTCTGGAAAGCTGGTCGAGTTTAGATTCATCTAGAAGAAGAATCATTGTATTCTGAGCTTAGACGAAACTGGGCCACCAGATATCGCAGAGTCACACAGGTGACAACTCTGATCAACCAGAGAGTTCATTTTTGGGCTCGTACGTTCAATTGGGACGCCGGATGCAGGCGGGGCTGGAGCTGACGAACTCGTGGAAGAGTCCTCTTTCAGCTGGATCTGACGGGGCCTTGCGAAGTGGTCGGAATGGAGCTCTGGAAGCAGAAAGGTGACAGGGGGTCCGACTTGGTACCAAAGAACTATTCTGCGCCAGTCGGGGAGAGAAGCTGGAACGGGATCTTTCGGTGCCCGAACGACCTCCTTCTTCTTGGAGGTGGAAGAGGACTGGTAGAAGTCATTCCCCTCTGAAGATCATGCCAAGGGCTTGGCCGAGCTGGTCGCTGGAGTGATTTCCTTCAGCTTCAGGTTGTTTGCCGGAGGTGTCTTGCGGAGGCCGGCAAGATGGGCTCCCACGGGCTGCTCCGATGTCGGAATTTGACATAACTACCTCACCTGTGAAGCTCTCTAGATGCCCTTTCTAGTGGTGTATGGCTTACCACCAGAAGCCTCAGGGTGATGCTGATGGCGACATTTATTTCAAGACCTTGTTGGTTGCCTGCGAACTGGGCAGAGCAGATTGGTGATAGACGAATATTGGGGTGGGGAAATGTGAAGTTGCAGCAAGGGGGAAGGGCCTAAAGGCTGTGGGAGATGTAGTGGGATTCTAGGGGGTTGATGGAGGAGGCTGGGAGGTGAGGTGGTCGGAGCTAGGGGGGCTGGAGCAGGTGGAGATGCGGTAGGATTGGCTGGGTGCGCAGGCTGGCCAAGGTGGGAGGGAAGAGGTTGGCATGGTCGACCAAGCCAAGGGGGAGGATGGGGTGTGCGACCAGGGGAGATGGAGAGGCTAGGATTGATTGGGGTGCACTCCTCAAGGGGTGGGAGAATTGATTTGGGGCTTGGGAATGGGGAAGGTGGCTTGGGGAAGGATGAAGAGGTGCCTAGGAAGGTGAAAGGGTGCTTTGGAAGTGGGGGAATTGATGAGGGAATTGAAGGTAGTCTTGGGAGGTGAAAGGTTGTGATGAGATGGAGGGAGTGGTGGACACTTAGGGCTGATGTGGAGCTGAGGTGGCAGGGGGGAAGGTGAAGGGGTAGGTGCGCCCAAGGGAGAGAGAGAGAGAGGGGAGCCTAGGGCTTCTCACCCTATCTAATGGCTTCTTACCAAAAGAAAACACAAGTAATTCTCTAAAATTCTCATCCATTCATTAGCTTCAAATGGTGGGAGTGGGGTCCTATTTATAGGATTCTCATAATTTAACATAAGTCCCTGACTTTTGGACTATTAACAAAAAACCAAGGGGTAGGGGGGGCGCCCATGGGCCTAGCCCATTGAATTGGGCCCATTAGCCTAATTAATTAACCCTATGACTCAAGACTTAGGTAAATGACCCTTATACCTAGGTACTGGACTCAAATAAAAGAAAAATTACATGGTTTATGACTCAAATAAAATATAAAGATTACATGCCAAGACTAAGAAAAATGTGGCGAACAAGATGAAGTACAGCTGGCGAGCAACGGGACCCTCGGAAAAATGTGGAGTGGTAGGAGATGTCTCCATCAGATATGCATCGACCTTATGTGCACTAGCTACAGTATAAGGATCGACCTTAGTTGCTTAGAAGAGATACATGCATCGACCTGTATGCAATATGCATTGACCTTCACCTGTTTGATTGAATGCGTCTATATGAGATGTGCATTGATCTTACCTGATAAGGAGAAGGAATATACACTGACCTTCCTTCTTCATGAATAGTAATGTGCATCGACCTTGGTATAAGCCTTCATCAGCTACAGCGAGGAGGTCATATGCAATCATCCGAGAGCATCCATGGGCTTAGGAGAGCATCTAAAGCCTCAGGAGCGCATCAGAGCATTCGTTCTATGGATTGCAGACAACTTGAATTCTATGCAATTAGTTATCTCGATTTTTGTGCACCTATAAGCATTATCACCTATCTTGATTTCTGTGTATCCAGTTGCCTCAATTTTTGTGCAACCATGTATCTTGAGTTTCTCTTTTAACTTGGAAGGTTCTTGCTCTTGAATTTCTATTTCTTGAATTCAGCCTTGATTTTCATGCTACCAATTACTTAGATTTACGTGCCATTCTTGATTTTTTATACTTTACTTATAATGACCTAAAATGTATGAATATTGATGTTATCAAGTGTAAGTTAGACTCATCAGTGACTCATAGGCAGACATCATCAAAACCACATTAAGGTGGAGAAGCATGCGTGTATCATACATGCACAACATTCTCCCAACAGCTAGCCCTCTCTGTGGATGGCCGGAAACATACTGTAAACCATGGGGTATGATAAACACTAGCGTCACATTACGCCGGGAGTACTTTTTTTATAAACGGGTGAAAACCACTAGGCTCATCATGAAATTATACATTCTTGTTACATGACCTTCTAGTGCATAGCCTTTATGATTATGAAAAGTACATTCTCGTAACATTCTAGTACATTCTCGTTAATGAAAGGACACATTATATTCTTACTTGATCATGCTCTTATTCTACATGAACACTCATATCTCTATGACTATTATCTTGTTGCTAGTGTTACTTGGTTTTATTCGCATGTTTTATCACATTTTCCTTTATCTTACCTTCTAGAGCTAAATTGCTAATTACTTAAACATGCCTTCATGTTGATACGAAGATACTTACTGGGCAAGTGTGCTCATTCCCTACTTTTCTAATCATTTTCAGGAAACTCTAGCGGGGATTCGGACTACTCAAGTGACGGGCCCGAGAGTGATTGATGGTTCGAGAGAAGCCATAGCTGGTCTAGTCAAGAGTCTTGTTATCTTCACTATAATAGGCGGTGAAGTTGATCATGTTATGTAATTTTCTCTTTATTGAGTCTAGTAGTCAAAGAGAGTCAAATATTAGTGTCTTTGTAACCTTGAAAATTATTTTGCAATAAAGTGAAGATTTTTGAGTATACGACCTTGTGCATTCATCTTTTATGTGGATGTATTATTACGCTCTGATTATATTGCTAGCTTGAGGCATATTGCCGGCTGTTCACGTCCCCGACTTAATTCTACTGCATATCTCGGGACGTGACAGTTAAGTTGGTATCAGAGCCTAGGCATAAGTAAGTCCTAGGAAAATGTCATAGGCTAAGTCTAAGATTTAAGGCCCCACACCTATGAACTAGGAAGAAAATTTTGAACCCGTGTGAGAATTGGGTAGAGCCCGAGATGAGATAGTTTATTTAGAAATTATCTATAGGTTAAATCCCTTAAATTGCTTAGGAAAATAACAAATTGTTTATTTTCTCAGGCACCTTTTTATCATGATGGCTACAAATCGTGCAAATTGGGAAGCTATGCAATAAATTATTGTGGGTCTTACCTAGGCCCTCCAAACGGTGGCCCAAGTTGGCGCGAGGGCAAGTGCTGGTGATTTATATCATAAATTTCAGAGTATGAATCCTCCGCGGGTCTCGGGTTCTTCTAATCCAAATGAAGTTGAAAACTAGATTGACGAGATGGACGGGATCTTCAACGTTATGCAATGCACCAACGAAGAGAAGGTCTTACTCGCTGCATTTCAACTCAATAAGGATGCGCGCACCTCGTAGAAGGCCACCTCGGCTCATTTACAAAACGCACAACTCACTTGTGAGGAGTTTCTTGAACTCTTCCGTGAGAAATATTTCTCATAGCACGTTCACGAAAGGAAGGCTGTGGAATTTACGTCCCTTCGGTAGGGGATGATGACCGAAGCAGTGTATGAACTACAATTCTCAAGGCTGGCACCATGTGCTCCATATCTGGTTGCCACAGAGATCTTAAAAGCCAATCAATTTATGGATGGGTTACGTCCCGTCTTTGTCAAATAACTTGGCTCTCAAAACATTCGGACCTATACCGAGATGGTCTGTTGAACCCCCTCCTTGAGTAAATGCTTAAATACGATGGCTTTTGATGATGACCAAACACTACATGTGTTTATATTTTCTTTGAAGTGTTCTAGCATAAAAAGTATTGCAAAGCTCAACATTCTTGTTGAAGTCTTGGAGCTTCGAAGGATAAAGACCAACATCAACGGGTAAGCATTTTGAAGTCAAATTACGAAGCCAAATCTAATTTAAATTTATGTCTTTGCAGGGCAAGGAACGTGTCCAAATGCCTAAGGAACTTAAGGATGGTCGGTGAAATCAATTTTAACTTATTACCCCTTGATCTTTTTGTTTAAAGTTCATTAATTTGATCTAATAGGTAAAGAGGTTTTGGGACTTATCTTAGCTTGAATGGTTTGGGTTTATGTCATTCCCTCTCATGTTTTAAAAAAAACCAACTTGAAACCCCCTGACTTGTTCTTGGACTTAGTGACCTTTTTAATCAAACTTCTGGAACCTCTGGAACAAGGTCGACCTATTGGGTCGAGCCCTAGGTCCCCTGGTGCTGAAAAAATTGGGCTTCTTGAACTCCAGCTGAAAGGGTCGACCCATTGGGTCGACCCCTGATAGCTTGAATTTAAATCCGGCGGGTCCCTGTCTCTCAACTGCAAGGGTCGACCCCAAGGGTCGACCCATCCACGTGAGGGTCGACCCCAAGGGTCGACCCCTGGTAGTGTTATTTTGCACCTGTACAGAATAGCCCCAAGGGTCGACCCCAAGGGTCGACCCATTGGCCCAGAACCCTTTAAATCCTCTAAACCCTCACGAGGGTCGACCCCAAGGGTCGACCCTTTCAGGTCCGTAGCTGAGCCATAATTTTGGGCTTCCGTGCACATGAACCAAAAGTCTTTCCAACCAGTCCAACTTCCCTAAATCGTTCCAGGAATTGTGGATCTGGTCTCTAGGGTGTCTTTGAACGAACCAAGCTCTTTATATACATCTTATTTGGGGTATGAAACCCTAGGGAAGAGAGGGATCTAAAGTTGTGTTATTTTTCTAACCCTTGTGAGTGCAGGTTCGCAGCAGCGGCTTAAGGGCCTTCTTCCACCTTGTTCTGAACCTGAAAGTGAAGGGAAGAAGTTTGCATCAAGCCTCCACAACATCCCCAACAGCAAGCTGTGTGGGATATCAAAGCTGCAACCTTGTTTGTGCGACATAGCTTCATTCTTATTCAAGGATCGATCTTCCTCCTGCAGAAGCATTCAATTACAATCAAGGAAGCAAAAGGGGGAGCTCCAACCACGATAAATCATTCTTCACTCAGCTGAAAAGTGCTGCACATGAAATCAATTCTGAGGATGATGATGATGATGATGCGCAGGCCGGTGTGCAACACCCACATATTCCCATTGAGGAGATGCCTTCCGAGGCGGTTCAGCTGCTCATGGGCCGTTTGGATACTATTGATGACCGTTTAGACAATTATGGGGAGACAATGGAGGCTATGCAACATGCTCTCGCTGATCTGAAGCTATCTCATCAAGAGCACTCTCAGTATGTTACTGACACTTTGGCTAATCAATCCCACATGCTTGAAGAAGTCTTGGAGTATATTCGGCGTCCGCCAAACTCACCGACTCAGGATGATGATTAGATGGCTATGCTCTTGCAGAATGGCACACTTCCTATCCCTTGTCACCCCCTCTTTTTGATGATGCCAAAGGGGGAGAAATATTGATATATGTGTGCCCAGGCTATTCGGCTACATATATGTTATTGTGTGATGTGTGCTTGCATGCATGTATGCATACATCCTTTTTCTGTCATTAGCAATGTTGCATGTTAGTTATGTTGCATTTCTGTTGCGTCTCATGCATTGCATATTGTAATTTGCCCTTGAACTTAGACCTTGTTTACTTTTACCTTGTGTTGTCGGTAAAGTACTTTGGAACATGTTTTTGCTCATCAATCTCACAAGGTTGGCTGGTCTTGTGTTTCACTATTATAATGCTTCTTAAGTAGTTCATGTGATGCATGAAGAGTTGAACAATGTTTCTTGTGTTTTACTCTTAATATAGAGGTCGAAGGTGGAATTTAATGTGAATGCTAAATCATCTTGAAGTCATATGTTTACGTAAGACATATAGTATTTTGTCATCATCAAAAAGGTGGAGATTGTTGAACCCCCTCCTTGAGTAAATGCTTAAATACGATGGCTTTTGATGATGACCAAACACTACATGTATTTATATTTTCTTTGAAGTGTTCTAGCATAAAAAGTATTGCAAAGCTCAACATTCTTGTTGAAGTCTTGGAGCTTCGAAAGATAAAGACCAACATCAACGGGTAAGCATTTTGAAGTCAAATTACGAAGCCAAATCTAATTTAAATTTATGTCTTTGCAGGGCAAGGAACGTGTCCAAATGCCTAAGGAACTTAAGGATCGTCGGTGAAATCAATTTTAACTTATTACCCCTTGATCTTGTTGTTTAAAGTTCACTAATTTGATCTAATAGGTAAAGAGGTTTTGGGACTTATCTTAGCTTGAATGGTTTGGGTTTATGTCATTCCCTCTCATGTTTTAAAAAAACCCAACTTGAAACCCCCTGACTTGTTCTTGGACTTAGTGACCTTTTTAATCAAACTTCTGGAACCTCTGGAACAAGGGTCGACCCATTGGGTCGAGCCCTAGGTCCCCCGGTGCTGAAAAAATTGGGCTTTTTGAACTCCAGCTGAAAGGGTCGACCCATTGGGTCGACCCCCAGCCGCAAGGGTCGACCCCTGATAGCTTGAATTTAAATCCAGCGGGTCCCTGTGTAATACCCCGATAATTTTTATTGAGCCCAATGTAATTATTAAGCTTTTATTAACTTAAAATTGAAATTTTAGTGAATTAATGCTTGAATTTCGGACTTATAATATTTAATTCCTTAGAAAATAGAATAGTAAAAATTCGACTACCTTATAAAAATCTGGAAAAATACTAATTTGGTCAAGGACCATGTAGTTAGCAACTTTGTCTTCTGTGTTCGACCCAGCAAAAATCCGCAATTAAGTCTAATTAGTGGATTAAGCCCAAAAGTGCACACTTAGTTAACCTTTACCTAACCTCATCTTAAAACATCAAATTAGAGCTTAATACACAACCAAATGAGCTCAAATCGGTGGCAAATGAAAGGCCACGATCTAAGGATCAATAGCCCTCTATCAATCGAACCAAACCCTAACCCTAGCACATGGTGGCGGCCGAGTTTTGTTGAAGTCAACCTTGGCGGCGCCGTTTTCAAACACCAACTTGCGTCGTCGATTTCTCCCAGCTCCGAAGTCTCCAGAAGCTCTATGAGCTATCAAAATGAAGCTCTACAAGTCTATTTTCTTTTTAGCAGTGGTGTTTGCATTGGATTCAGACCTAGGAAGATCTTGGTCGTTTAGTGGAGGTGGGTCGGCAGCCGTCATCCTCCTTCCTCTCCTCTTTGTTCCATCGATTGAGGTAGGTTTCCTTAACCAAAACCTGCACATGAATATATCAAATTATTCCTCTTGATAAGTTCTTTCCAATGACATAAGAAGCCCTAAATTTTATTAGGTATCCGAGGAGATATCGAGATTTTTCTAAGGTGCTGTCAAGTTCATTCTTCATTCTAGGGCTTTAAGTTCTCTCTTCGATTGAGATAGGTTATAACAGCCAAACTCTAATTAATATACATGGATGAAATCATCATCATGTCAGCTTTCATTTGGCATAGAAAGCCCTAATTTTCTTTGAGCATGTTTAGAGAATTTTGGATCGAAGTAAGAGCATGTCTAGACTTGATTTATGCTGTGTTCTTGTGAGTCAAAGCATGATTTCGGGCTGATTTTGAGTTGTATATCTTGATCCCCATATAACATATCATACATGGTTGGAATCAGCATCAAGTTAGCTTTCTTTTGATATAAGAAGCCCCAAATTTCGTTGTATATATTGAGAGAATCTTACGATTTAGTAGAAGCATGTCAAGAACTAGGTTTTCATGTGTTCATCATAGATAGGTTGTGATTCAATTGATTTCTGTTGAAATTCGTGTTTCAAAACTCTTGTTTTATGACCCTAGTATGTCCATTAAGAACCCTAGAGTATGTGGTTAAGATCCCAACCCATTTAGACCCCAAATGGATGAGTTTTTGTGTTTTTCGGAAGCCACGGCCGTTTTTGGAAGTGCAGGGGTCGACCCATGGGGTCGACCCATGCTGCCCAGTGCGGGGGTTGACCCAATGGGTCGACCCATGCAGCAGTTTTTGTAGGGGTCGACCCCATGGGTCGACCCATCACCCAGGCACACTTCTGGAGTTCCAGGGGTCGACCCAATGGGTCGACCCATGTGCTGAATGACCTGGTAAAGTTGTCTTTTGACCCGAGGATCGATCCGGACCATTAGGGGATCGACCCATTCAACCTAGTCCAATTGAAAACTATATTTTTGAGGAACCAATGACCTATTCATGTACCCCTTTGATTTCAATTTGCATTGGTCCCTACATTCAACATAGTGTAAAAACATACCATTTACCATCTCCATTGCAACGCATACATTGGTTAAATAGAAACCCACATAATTAGTGGTTAATTGTGTAACTAAATTTCTGTTAATGCATGCTATTTCACTCCTGTGCGAGTTTGTTCTTTACCTTATCATCTTGAATCCACTTTTTGGCAAATTGGCTTCATGCAAATGATAATAGATAATCCTTGGTATATTAACTTGGCAATTAGGATTAAATTGATTGTTAAGTTGCTGATTGTCATTATTACCCCAGTAGAATGGATTGCTTACACACCTGAACGGTACACTGTCAGCCGTTCTTTGTTGACCTCGTGGACTAAGTTTTGGTCCAATTCTTGTAATGCGGCCCAAAGAGACCGTATAACCGAGTTTTTGTTTTAGTGAATCCAAGGACAAGTTAGTCCTTAAATCTCATGCTATTGGCAGTAATTCCTCTGATTAATTGGCCATTTAACTTGACTGAATGTCTAGACAACGTGGGATCTTGGATCCAATAAATCAATGCCAACGCATCATAGGGGCCCGGTCTGGTCCTGGGGAGAGCGCCCGAAAGTTAGTGAGCCCATGGGATGTTAATGACATGGTGGGGCATTGCACCGAGTACTTGACTTGTGTAACGTCTATGACATAAAATCTCTTGTTACTTGTTACTTCATCGTGCTTGGAATGATGTTTAAAATACTTGCTTGTTGGCCAATTCTCTATTACTATCTCCTGTTGTAAATTCTTGTACTTGTTATCTTGTTAATTCTTGGCATCTTATATTTCTTGACCTTGTAAGATCTTTGTATTACGCTGTTTTATTGTATCATCTTTTATTTCTTTTATTTAGCATGGCATATGAAAAATGTAATTAACTTGTTAATCACGTACACTTGCCTGTTATTTCCAACTGAGCGTCAGCTCATAGTTGTTGTTTCCCCCCTTTCTAAGCTATTCAGATGATGATGCGCATATCGATGGGGAAGGGCAAGAGTGATATCTTTTGAGTGTACTTGTTAGTAGATGCCGTGTTGGCATGGTTGTTTACCTCTAGTTATTTCCTTAGAGTTGTGTTAGTACTTATTACTTTTGGAGTCAGTTATTGTATTAGAATTCAGATTGGAAGTCATGTTTGATCGTGTGTTAGCAGTGTTGGTTATTGTAATAAATTGGAATCATCTTGATCAATAGATTTGTTTCTTTTCTTAGCACCTGTGTAATTGTTTAGCTTAGCTTATTAGTGTTATTTCTAGCTAGTTTCTAACTGTACGACCTGATATTCCGCGTCGGGGCGTGACAGTTTAGTTGGTATCAGAGCCCTAGGTTTCACATTCCTAGGTTTTTCTAAGTTCTAGGTTTTCTAAGTTTTAGGGTTCTAAGTGTTATCATAGGACCCCTAACCTTGTTAAAGGCTAAGGACCTGACCTGGTGAGATTTGGGTAGAAACTTGGGTAAGTTCGTAACTTAATCGTGTTATTATCTATCTTATTGAACCTTAGTAATCTATTCCTCGTGTAGGCCATTGCAATGGCAGCTGACCGTGCGGAATGGAGGAACTTGCAACGTACGGTTCAAGGCCTTACGTAGGCTTTACTGCAAGTGGCTCAAGTAGGAGTGGCACACCATGGCACGGGTGACTTATATCGGAACTTCCGAGGGATGAATCCGCCTAGATTTGGAGGCTCGACTGACCCCGATGAAGCCGAGCACTGGCTAGATGAGATGGGAAGGATATTCGAAGTGATGCAATGCAGCAATCAAGAGCGTGTCCTTCTCTCAACTTTTCAACTGGAACGAGATGCACGTACTTGGTGGGATTCTATCAAGGCGACTCTTGGTGATCAGCAAGTTACATGGGAAGAGTTCGAGGAATTCTTTAACAGCAAGTATTTTTCTGATAGAGTGCAAGAGAAGAAGGCAGCGGAGTTCGCGGCCCTGAAACAGCGAGGTCTGTCCGTGGCGGAGTATGAGGCTCAATTTTCACGGCTTTCTCGTTATGCTACACACCTTATTTCCACCGAGAAGATGAAGGCGAAGCGTTTTCTCAATGGTCTGAAGCTGCATTATATCAATCAATTGGCACCGATGGAAATCTCCACTTATTCTGAGATGGTGAGGAAAGCTCAAGTTCTAGAAGATACTCTTGAGATGACGGAGAGAATCCGTGGAAAAGGCACCAAGAAGGAACTACCTACGGGTTCCGGGAATATCAAACCTGGGTATAGCAAGAAGAGGCCCATTAGTGGGTCTAGTTCGTGGACTGGATCTGGATCATGGAAGGGCAAGATGCCGAGGCATGAAGATAAGAAGCCTAGCCCTATTGTTCCATTCAAGGGCGTATGCAAGTTTTGTGATCGTCCTGGTCACAAGATGGAGGAGTGCTGGCTCAAGCTGGGCGCCTGTCTGCGATGTGGAAGTAAAGAGCACCGTATCCCTAACTGTCCTCTTATATCGGAGCAAGCTACACCGGCAAAACCTCAAGTCTTCAAGAAACCGCAAGGCAAGCTTCAAGCTTTGCATGCAGATGAAGCAGGAACCGCCGAGGACGGTGGACTCATCGAAGGTACTCTTATTATACTCAACAAGCCAGTATTTGTTCTTTTTGATACTGGTGCCACGCATTCATTTATTTCTCGGAGATTTGCTAAGTCTTTAGCTGTGGAACCTGTTTTGTTGAATTCTCCGTTAGAAATATCAACCCCTATTGGTACTAGATCGGCAATACAGTACTTCTATCCTTCTAGTACGGTTATGATTGGTTAGTAGAATTTACCAGCTGATTTAGTTTGCATGGACATGAAGGATTATGATGTAATCCTAGGAGCAGATTGGTTGGCTAGATATGAGGCTAATGTTCACTGCAGTTCTAGCTCCGTGTCTTTTACTAGGCACCCGAGACTTTCTTTTGTGGGAGTTAAGCACCATAACTCCGTACCACTTATCTCGGCTCTTTGAACTGATAAGCTGATGAGACGAGGATGTGAGGCTTTTCTGGCCTTTGTCTGTGCAACCCCTGAGCAGCAGATTGAGATTAAGGACATTTCTGTTGTCCGAGATTTTCCTGATGTCTTTCCAGAGGAACTACCAGGACTTCCGCCTGAGCGGGAAGTTATCTTTTCTATTGATCTCTTTCCTGGCACATCTCCTATTTCCAAGGCTCCTTATCGTATGTCTCCTGCGGAACTGAGGGAGTTAAAGCAACAGTTGATGGAATTGCTCGAGAAGGGTTTCATTCGCCCTAGTACTTCTCCTTGGGGAGCCCCTGTATTATTCGTCAGGAAGAAAGATGGTTCGATGAGGTTGTGCATCGATTATCGGCAATTGAACCAGCAGACTGTCAAGAACAAATATCCATTGCCGAGGATTGATGAACTATTTGACCAGATAGCGGGAGCTCAGTATTTTTCTAAGATCGATCTTCGATCTGGATATCATCAGTTGCGGATTAAGGAAGAGGATATCTATAAAACAGCTTTCCGCAGCAGGTATGGTCATTTTGAATTTGTCGTTATGCCTTTTGGTCTAACGAATGCACCGGCAGCTTTCATGCAGTTGATGAACAATGTATTTCGGCCCTATCTTGATCAATGGGTCGTGGTATTCATTGATGACATCCTGATTTATTCTAAGAATGAGGAGGAGCATGCTGAGCATCTGAGGATGGCATTGCAACTGTTGAGAGATCATCAGCTATATGTCAAGTTCAGTAAGTGTGAATTTTGGCTGCAAGATTTGTCCTTTCTCGAACATATCATCACCAAAGAAGGTATTTATATGGATCCTTCAAAGGTGGAGGCAGTGAAGAATTGGGAGCAGCCTACTAGTGTGACTAAAATTAGAAGCTTCTTAGGCCTGGCAGGCTATTATCGCAGATTCATTCAAGATTTCTCTAAGATTGCGGTATCTCTTACAAGATTAACCCGCAAGGAGAACAAGTTTGATTGGTCAGATGATTGTCAGCGAAGCTTTCAGACTTTGAAGATTGTTTAACTACTGCACCTGTATTGGCTTTACCTTCTGGTGAAGGAGGTTTTGTGGTATACACTGATGCTTCAGGTATTGGTTTAGGCTGTGTACTCATGCAGCATGGGAAGGTGATTGCCTATTCTTCTAGGCAGTTGAGGAAGCATGAAGAGAATTATCATGTTCATGATTTGGAACTAGCAGCAGTCGTGTTCGCATTGAAGATATGGAGGCACTACTTGTATGGAGAAACATTCACAGTGTTTTCAGATCATAAGAGTCTGAAATATTTGTTTTCTCAGAAGGAACTCAATATGAGGCAGAGAAGATGGTTGGAGTACTTGAAAGACTTCGACTTCTCGATCGAGTATCATCCTGGAAAAGGCAATGTTGTGGCAGATGCATTAAGCAGGAAGCCTGTGGCTAGATTGTCCAGTCTCATGTTACAAGAGTGGAAGCTATTAGAACAATTAGCCAGCCTGGATCTGAATGTTGATAATGATCGGGTTATGATTGCACAGATTCAACTTAAGCCCGAATTGTTGATGGAAATCAAATCTCTGCAAGATAATGATCCCGAGCTAGTAGAGATCAAGGGAAGCTTGAGCAGCAGACCTGACTTCATGATGGCTGACGATGGAAGATTGTTATTCCAGGGTAGAACTTGTGTACCTGATGAAGCTGGAATAAAGAACAAGATTCTGGAGGAAGCACATAGATCCCGATATACCATTCATCCTGGAGGCACTAAAATGTTCAAGGATTTGAAGAGATCTTTTTGGTGGCCGAACATGAAAAGGGAAGTTGCAGACTTCGTGAGTAGATGCTTGGTTTGTCAGCAAGTTAAGGCTGAACATTTCAGACCGGCAGGAAAGTTGAAACCACTTGACATACCCCAATGGAAGTGGGAAAGCATTGGCATGGATTTCATTATGGGTCTACCTAGGACTCGTGGTGGATTTGATGCAATATGGGTGATTGTTGACCGATTGACAAAGTCAGCTCATTTCTTACCCATTAAGTCCAAGTGGACAGTTGATGTATTGGCTGCTTTGTATTTGAAGGAAGTGGTAAGACTCCATGGCATACCAGTCAACATTGTGTCTGATAGAGACCCCAGATTTACTTCACATTTCTGGAAGGGACTGCAAGAGTCTTTGGGTACTCGTCTGAATTTCAGTACTGCTTTTCATCCGCAGACAGATGGACAGACTGAAAGAACCAATCAGATAGTGGAAGATATGCTTAGAGCATGCATGATTGATTTCGGAGGCAGTTGGAGTGACCATTTGGCTTTGATTGAATTCGCCTACAACAACAGTTATCAATCCAGCATCCAGATGGCTCCTTTTGAAGCATTGTACTGGAGAAGTTGTCGTTCCCCGTTATGTTGGGATGAGATAGGTGAGAAGCAATGGCTTGGACCGGATCTTATTTCAGAATCGTCACAGAACATCCGTGTTATCCGAGACCGGTTACAAGTAGCCCAATCAAGACAGAAGAGTTATGCCGACACAAGGAGAAGAGCATTAGAATTTCAAGTTGGCGAGCATGTATTCTTGAAGGTCTCTCCTTCGAGAGGGATTCGAAGATTTGGCATTCATGGCAAGCTTAGTCCGAGGTATATTGGTCCATTCGAGATCCTAGACAGAGTGGGAGAAGTTGCTTACAGACTGGCTTTACCGCCGCAGTTGTCTGGCGTACACAATGTTTTCCATGTGTCTATGTTACGGAAATATGTGTATGACCCCACTCACATCATTCAGCATGTGGATTTTGAATTGAAGGAAGATTTGACCTATGAAGAAAGACCTATCAAGATTCTGGACCGGAAACAACAGCAACTCCGGAATCGTTCTATACCAATGGTCAAGATTCAGTGGAGTCGGCGTGGGACCGAAGAAGCTACTTGGGAGTCCGAAGATACTATGCGGAAGCGGTATCCCGACTTATTCTAGGTGAGCGATCTCTTTCCCTACTCTCAGTTATAGTGCAGTGAATTTGGAGGACCAAATTCCTTAAGTAGGGGAGGGTGTAATACCCCGATAATTTTTATTGAGCCCAATGTATTTATTAAGCTTTTATTAACTTAAAATTGAATTTTTAGTGAATTAATGCTTGAATTTCGGATTTTTGATATTTAATTCCTTAGAAAATAGAATAGTGAAAATTCGACTACCTTATAAAAATCTGGAAAAATGCTAATTGGTCAAGGACCATGTAGTTAGCAACTTTGTCTTCTGTGATCGACCCAGCAAAAATCCGTAATTAGGTCTAATTAGTGGATTAAGCCCAAAAGTGCACACTTAGTTAACCTTTACCTAACCTCATCTTAAAACATCAAATTAGAGCTTAATACTCAACTAAATGAGCTCAAATCGGTGGAAAATGAAAGGCCACGATCTAAGGATCAATAGCCCTCTATCAATCGAACCCAAACCTAACCCTAGCACATGGTGGCGGCCGAGTTTTGTTGAAGTCAACCTTGGCGGCGCCGTTTTCAAACACCACCTTGCGTCGTCGATTTCTCCCAGCTCCGAAGTCTCCAGAAGCTCTATGAGCTATCAAAATGAAGCTCTACGAGTCTATTTTCGTTTGGTAGCTATGGTGTTTGCATTGGATTCAGATCTAGGAAGATCTTGGTCGTTTAGTGGAGGTGGGTCGGCAGCCGTCGTCCTCCTTCCTCTCCTCTTTGTTCCATCGATTGAGGTAGGTTTCCTTAACCAAAACCTGCACATGAATACATCAAATTGTTCCTCTCGACGAGATCTTTCCAATGATATAAGAAGCCCTAAATTTCATTAGGTATCCGAGGAGATATCGAGGTTTTTCTAAGGTGCTGTCAAGTTCGTTCTTCATTCTAGGGCTTTAAGTTCTCTCTTCGATTGAGGTAGGTTATAACAGCCAAACTCTAATTAATATACATGGATGTAAGCATCAGCATGTTAGCTTTCATTTGGCGTAGAAAGCCCTAATTTTCATTGAGCATGTTTAGAGAATTTTGGATCGAAGTAAGAGCATGTCTAGGCTTGATTTATGCAGTGTTCTTATGAGTCAAAGCATGATTTCGGGCTGATTTTGAGTTGTATATCTTGATCCCCATATAGCATATCATACATGGATGGAATCAGCATCGAAGTAGCTTTCTTTTGATATAAGAAGCCCCAAATTTCGTTGTATATATTGAGAGAACCTTACGATTTAGTAGAAGCATGTCAAGAACTAGGTTTTCATGTGTTCATCATAGATAGGTTGTGATTCATTGATTTCTGTTGAAATTCGTGTTTCAAAACGCTTATTTTATGACCCTAGTATGTCCATTAAGAACCCTAGAGCATGTGGTTAAGATCCCAACCCATTTAGACCCCAAATGGATGAGTTTTTGTGTTTTCCAGAAGCCACGGCCGTTTCTGGAAGTGCAGGGGTCGACCCATGGGGTCGACCCATGCAGCCCAGTGCGGGGGTCGACCCAATGGGTCGACCCATGCAGTAGTTTTTGTAGGGGTCGACCCATCACCTAGGCAGACTCCTGGAGTTCCAAGGGTCGACCCAATAGGTCGACCCATGCCTTGGAATTTTCCAGGGGTCGACCCAATGGGTCGACCCATGTGCTGAATGACCCGGTAAAGTTGTCTTTTGACCCGAGGATCGATCCGGACCATTAGGGGATCGACCCATTCAACCTAGTCTAATTGAAAACTATATTTTTGAGGAACCAATGACCTATTCATGTACCCTATGATTTCAATTTACATTGGTCCCTACATTCAATCATAGTGTAAAAACATGCCGTTTATCATCTCCATTGCAACGCATACATTGGTTAAATAGAAACCCACATAATTACTGGTTAATTATGTAACTAAATTTCTGTTAATGCATGCTATTTCTCTCCTGTGCGAGTTTGTTCTTTACCTTATCATCTTGAATCCGCTTTTTGGCAAATTGGCTTCATGCAAATGATAATAGATAATCCTTGGTATATTAACTTGGCAATTAGGATTAAATTGATTGTTAAGTTGCTGGATAGTCATTATTACCCCAGTAGAATGGATTGCTTACACACCTGAACGGTACACTGTCAACCGTTCTTTGTTGACCTCGTGGAATAAGTTTTGGTCCAATTCTTGTAATGCGGCCCAAAGAGACCGTATAACCGAGTTTTTGTTTTAGTGAATCCAAGGACAAGTTAGTCCTTAAATCTCATGCTATTGGCAGTAATTCCTTTGATTAATTGGCCATTTAACTTGACTGAATGTCTAGACAACGTGGGATCTTGGATCCAATAAATCAATGCCAACGCATCATAGGGGCCCGGTCTGGTCCTCGGGAGAGCGCCCGAAAGTTAGTGAGCCCATGGGATGTTAATGACATGGTGGGGCATTGCACCGAGTACTTGACTTGTGTAACGTCTATGACATAAAATCTCTTGTTACTTGTTACTTGATCGTGCTTGAATGATGTTTAAAATACTTGCTTGTTGGCCAATTCTCTATTACTATCTCCTGTTGTAAATTCTTGTACTTGTTATCTTGTTATCTCTTGTCATCATTATATTTCTTGACCTTGCAAGATCTTTGTATTACGCTGTTTTATTGTATCGTCTTTTATTTCTTTATTTAGCATGGCATATGAAAATGTAATTAACTTGTTAATCACGTAAACTTGCCTGTTATTTCCTACTGAGCGTCAGCTCATAGTTGTTGTTTCCCCCCTTTCCAGGCTATTCAGGTGATGATGCGCATACCGATGGGGAAGGGCAGGAGTGATATCTTTTGAGTGTACCTGTTAGTAGATGCCGTGTGGGCATGGTTGTTTACCTCTAGTTATTTCCTTAGAGTTGTGTTAGCACTTATTACTTTTGGAGTCAGTTATTGTATTAGAATTCAGATTGGAAGTCATGTTTGATCGTGTATTAGCAGTGTTGGTTATTGTAATAAATTGGAATCATCTTGATCAATAGATTTGTTTCTTTTCTTAGCACCTCTGTAATTGTTTAGCTTAGCTTATTAGTGTTATTTCTAGCTAGTTTCTAACTGTACGACCCGATATTCCGCGTCGGGGCGTGACACCCTGTATCTCAACTGCAAGGGTCGACCCCAAGGATCGACCCATCCACGCGAGGGTCGACCCCAAGGGTCGACCCCTGGTAGTGTTATTTTTCACCTGCACAGAATAGCCCCGAGGGTCGACCCCAAGGGTCGACCTATTGGCCCAGAACCCTTTAAACCCTCTAAACCCTCACGAGGGTCGACCCCAAGGGTCGACCCTTTCAGGTCCGTAGCTGAGCCATAATTTCGAACTTCTGTGCACATGCACCAAAAGTCTTTCCAACCAGTCCAACTTCCCTAAATCGTTCCAGGAATTGTGGATCTGGTCTCTAGGATGTCTTTGAACGAACCAAGCTCTTTATATACATCTTATTTGGGGTATGAAACCCTAGGGAAGAGAGGGATCTAAAGTTGCGTTATTTTTCTAACCCTTGTGAGTGCAGGTTCGTAGCAGCAGCTTAAGGGCCTTCTTCCACCTTGTTCTGAACCTGAAAGTGAAGGGAAGAAGCTTGAATCAAGCCCCCACATCTTCCCCAATAGCAAGCTGTGTGGGATATCAAAGCTGCAACCTTGTTTGTGCGACATAGCTTCATTCTTCCTCAAGGATCGATCTTCCTCCTGCAGAAGCATTCAATTAAATTCAAGGAAGCAAAAGGGGGATCTCCAACCACGATAAATCATTCTTCACTCATCTGAAAAGTGCTGCACATGAAATCAGTTCTGAGGATGATGATGATGATGATGCGCAGGCCGGTGTGCAACACCCACATATTCCTGTTGAGGAGATGCCTTTCGAGGCGGTTCAGCTGCTCATGGGCCGTTTGGATACTATTGATGACCGTTTAGATAATTATGGGGAGACAATGGAGGCTATGCAACATGCTCTCGCTGATCTGAAGCTATCTCATCAAGAGCACTCTTAGTATGTTACTGACACTTTGGCTAATCAATCCCACATGCTTGAAGAAGTCTTGGAGTATATTCGGCGTCCGCCAAACTCACCGACTCAGGATGATGATTATACGGCAATGCTCTTGCAGAATGGCACACTTCCTATCCCTTGTCACCCCCACTTTTTGATGATGCCAAAGGGGGAGAAATATTGATATATGTGTGCCCAGGCTATTCGGCTACATATATGTTATTCTGTGATGTGTGCTTGCATGCATGTATGCTTACATCCTTTTTCTGTCATTAGCAATGTTGCATGTTAGTTATGTTGCATTTCTGTTGCGTCTCATGCATTGCATATTGTAATTTGCCCCTGAACTCAGACCTTGTTTACTTTTACCTTGTGTTGTCGATAAAGTACTTTGGAACATGTTTTTGCTCATCAATCTCACAAGGTTGGCTGGTCTTGTGTTTCACTATTATAATGCTTCTTAAGTAGTTCATGTGATCCATGAAGTGTTGAACAATGCTTCTTGTGTTTTACTCTTAATATGGAGGTTGAAGGTGGAATTCAATGTGAATGCTAAATGATTTTGAAGTCATATGTTTACGTAAGGCATATAGTATTTTGTCATCATCAAAAAGGGAGAGATTGTTGAACCCCCTCCTTGAGTAAATGCTTAAATACGATGGCTTTTGATGATGACCAAACACTACATGTATTTATATTTTCTTTGAAGTGTTCTAGCATAAAAAGTATTGCAAAGATCAACATTCTTGTTGACATCTTGGAGCTTCGAAGGATAAAGACCAACCTCAACGGGTAAGCATTTTGAAGTCAAATTACGAAGCCAAATCTAATTTAAATTTAAGTCTTTGCAGGGCAAGGAACGGGTCCAAATGCCTAAGGAACTTTAGGACGGTCAGTGAAATCAATTTTAACTTATTACCTCTTGATCTTGTTGTTTAAAGTTCATTAATTTGATATAGTAGGTTAAAGAGGTTTTGGGACTTATCTTCACTTCAATGGTTTTAGTTTATGTCATTCCCTCTCATGTTTTAAAAAAACCCAACTTGAAACCCCCTGACTTGTTCTTGGACTTAGTGACCTTTTTAATCAAACTTCTGGAAGTTCTGGAACAAGGGTCGACCCATTGGGTCGACCCCATTGGGTCGACCCCTAGGTCCCCTGGTGTTGAAAAAATTGGGCTTTTTGAACTCCGACTGAAAGGGTCGACCCATTGGGTCGACCCCCAGCCGCAAGGGTCGACCCCAAGGGTCGACCCCTGATAGCTTCAATTTAAATCTAGCGGGTCCCTGTCTCTCAACTACAAGGGTCGACCCCAAGGGTTGACCCATCCACGCGAGGGTTGACCCCAAGGGTCGACCCCTGGTAGTGTTATTTTTCACCCGCATGGAATAGCCCGAGGGTCGACCCCAAGGGTCGACCCATTGGCCCAGAACCCTTTAAACCCTCTAAAACCCTCACGTGGGTCAACCCCAAGGGTCGACCCTTTCAGGTCCGTAGCTGAGCCGTAATTTCAGACTTCCGTGCACATGCACCAAAAGTCTTTCCAACCAGTCCAACTTCTCTAAATTGTTCCAGGAATTGTGGATCTGGTCTCTAGGGTGTCTTTGAACGAACCAAGCTCTTTATATACATCTTATTTGGGGTATGAAACCCTAGGGAAGAGAGGGATCTAAAGTTGTGTTATTTTTCTACACTAAGAGGTTTGTTGAAAATGTCGGCAATTTGTTGGTCTGTTTCAATGAACCTGATTTCTACATCACCCTTGCTCACATGATCCCTGAGAAATTGATGTCTAATTTCAATATGCTTTGTGCGAGAGTGATGGACTGGGTTCTTTGACAAGTTTATGGCTGAAGTGTTGTCACACAAGATGATGCGGGACGGACACGCGACCTGGGACTTAGCTCGTGATCGTCCCTAAGCGAGGGAAGACGTGGGACCGGGCGCGGTTGAGAAACCGGCCGTGAGTCTCAGGTATCGGATTTCTATGTGTACTCGGATCGAGTCACGGGACGGGTCACTCACTCTCTCTCGCAGCGGTGATATAATTATGATCGAGTTAAAAAACCTATCACTCATGCAGCGGCATTCAAAAATATACGAGTAAAGCAAATGCGATAAGAGAGAGGGGCGAGTTTACCTCCACGCTCCGGGCGTGGGGAAGACGATCCCATCAAGTTACGGTAACTCCTGGTAACAACAGTAAAAACTTAATTACAACAGTGAATTTCATTGCCCACTCCACGCAGGGAGGTAAAGGGCTACAAGTGGGCCCGGGAGGACCGACCCTGGGTTGACGGGCAGCAATCTGGAGGGGCGTTCGGCACGAACTCGGCCTGCTGGTCCTTCTCGGTACTGCGCCAACTCGGTGCTGCGCCGACTCGGTTCTGACTCGCTGGATAGCAAGCCGTAGCCTCCAAAGGAACGTCACCTTCCTGAGATCTTCTGAAGGCGCCGCTTGGCTAGGACGATGGCGGGATGCCTCTCGTCGACTCCCTGAAGTGGCGGTTCCAGAAGTTGACTTTTGGTATTTTTGCATAAATTATTTCCGGATTGGTTTTTCTGATCTGCACAGGGAACAAAATTGCGCGCCTCGGCGGAAAGAATTATCGTGCTCAGATCCGGATGCCGATCGAGGCGTGGCTTGTACCGTTGGAAAGAGCACTCACAGAACTACAACATATATTTTTTTTCCGTCGATCCAAAGAAGGGATTAGAAATGAAAAACACTGTAAACTACGGGTTTTCCTATGGATCAGGTTACTGACACTCAGGATAGAAAGGGATCTGCCTGAAACTGACCATTGACCGAGTGGAAAATGAATTTTATAAACTCCACGAAAATTATGGTGGAAGGGGATATATGTGAGAAACACTGAGTAATTTTTGTGGATTTTTTGGAAATTGATAAAGGGGTGGGAAAAATACGAACAGTTGACACTGTCCCGCAGATCTGCAAAAAGGTAGATTACTAAGAGGACAAACAAAAATATGGGAAAAATATCAAACTAAGGCCAAATGGCACGAAATTTGAACTGGAGATTAGGAGAGACACGAAGAACAAGCCCTCAAAGTTTGGGCTCGATCAGACAACAACAACCAAAGATAAAATTCCAGAGATGAGCTTATGTCCTGATGGAGATAGAATTCCGGCGATGAAGACGGCGGCGCGATGGCGGTGCGATGGCGGCGGCGGCAGAAGTTGAACTCAGAGGATGAGAGGGGGAGGTAGAAAGGGTCTCACACCCTGGATTGCTGGAGGAAGAAGAAGAACCAGAGGGAGAGAGGGGAGAGGGGCGCACCCTCCAAGGGGAATTCCAACTAAAATTCTGATTTTTCACTTCATTAATCCTTGCAAAATACTATACATGGGTTTATATAGAAGGGGAGGAAGGGAGAGGGGGCTGGAATTTCGTGAGAGAGAGGGGAGTGGTAGCATTTTCTTCCCCCATGTGGTCAATTGGCCTAAAAAAATACAAAATATCATTTTAATGGGGGGGCACCCCCTTGACTTAAGGGGTTGGAATCTTGGACATTTTCTACCAATTGTCCCCTTTGAATGTCAAACCATCTAGAAGCTCACCTTGGGCCTTTGACTGGCCCCACATGGGCCCTAAGACTTAGGTGGACCAATAGGGAAGAGAATGAGGGCCCCTTGCTGGTCCTACTAGACTTTTACATAAAAACCCAAAGAATCCTAAGGAATGACAAATTGGCTTATAAAGCCTTACAATTTCATACATATTTTCCCAAAGATATAAATGCAAATAAAAGGACTCAAATGCAAAATAAAAAGTTAGTGGTCTTGCTCTGATGTCCCCATCAATTCTCCCCGGGTGGGAAGAACTCGACCCCGTCGAGTAAAGGTGCGGCTGCTCGTGACGTCGGCGGATCCGTCATCGTACCAGGAAGCGCGGAGTACGCTCCACACCAAGTATTCGACACATGCTCATCCCGTATAGATTCGATATGCTCACGCTGCTGGGGAATGAGGCTAGAGGTGGACACTCCGGGGTGGGGTCACTCTCAAATGAAGGGAGGCGGCTCAAAGGCTCACTAGGAATCACCGCTTGTCCCTTATGTGACTAGATCTGATATGTGAGGTAGAACCGATCCCAAAGTCCGGCAAGTATCGCACTCGAAAGGGACTAACAATGCGAGCGTACAAAGATCGACTCGACTGACGTATGCACATGCACTCGACATACAAACGATACGAAACAAAGACTGACACATGACCCTGAAGAAACTTATGGTTAGTCCGACTCATGCATATGCAAAGGTGGACCAGGACACCCGAATGTGGCAAATGCATGCATGTTATGCAACCAGAGGTTGGTGGCATTTGGAACACCTAGATGTCCAAGTATGACCCAGTCATGCATGGACGGCCCTTGGGATTTGGGAGACTGGAGAGGGCTATGAGAACCGGGTGTAGGTGTATCAAGAACGGGCCTGGTGGGTATAGACGACCCGACCCGTGGGGAAGGGGTGTGGTAGTGGACTCCCTCGAAGAAGTGAAGTTTATATGGTGGGTCTAGGGGTTCACTAGGGAATGGGTCAAAGGGATCAAAGATGGTATGACCCCTTGTGGTGGGTTCCCACAAGTCACGGTCCCATGTATGGAAGTCTTGAAGGTGTGTATGGTCACCTTCATACAGTGTGGTAGGTGGGACGGTGATCATATGTAGGAAGTATGATTCCTCCCTCGGACAAAAAGGTATGAAGTCGGGCTCGGTCGACATGGGGAGGAATAATAGAATCTCCGTGGTGACACAACCCACAGTGCATACGGAGGTAATGGACTCTAAAGCCGGATGGGAGAAGCTAAGACTAGTGGGTTGGTCGAAGCCTCGGGCCAATAAGCGCGTCAACTTCCATTGTGAGTCTAATCCCATAACAAGGTCATCCAAGGTATCAACATGGTGACTAGACCGAGAGGTAGTGTGGTAAGAGTTAACGGGCACTAATGGTAAGGTGGGGTCCATGGATGGGTAAGGAGGTGGGACCAAGCCATCTTTGAGCCAGCTAAGAAGCGGCTCGGCTATGAAAAGCGTACCTGTTAGAAACACGGGTGGCTCGGGCTTTGGTGGCTCCAAATGAGGGGGCTCCAAAATAAGATCAGAAGGTGAGGGTGATGGTAATGGAGCTCTCATGGGTGGGGAAGGATTCCCCGACTGGGGTGGGGGCCCAAGTGGGGGTCCGATCGGATCGAGAATCGGCTGGGAGGTAGATGCTCGCCGAAGGGTGGCATTGGCTTGCCGTATGGCAGCATCAAACCGAGACTCAAATGGCTCAACCTCAAGAGCGACCTTATAGGAATCCCCCAAAGTATTCACGTGGCGGCAAAATAATTCAAATTAGAAGTGAAGCCGCGTTCCAGAACTGAGTTCCGGCCTCGATGTTATCCAGCCCGACTTCACATCTTAACCGGTACACTTCGAAGTACCTAATGTACTCGGACACGGACAGGTTGCCTTGGTCGGGCCTGAGGTATGAGTTGACTATAGCTGCCAAAAGATGGGAACGGATCCCTAGGAATGGTCATGCAAGATCATTTTTTTTGTTTTTATTTTATAAGCAAAATGTTATGCCAACTAATGCAAGCACCTAGACACGACTTAGAATGCGATGCAAATACAAAGTTGAAATGAGACTCAACTACACACCTAGACACAACCAATAGACGGTACTTGGCGGAGCTAATCGATCTGAAGATCCACTCAGACAAGGCTGCTACCTTCCCGATAGGTGTAACCTATCATTCCGGGAACACCTTTTGATATACCGAATAAAGGTTTGCGATGCATCCACGGACCGACTTAAACTTAGACTCGACTTAAATGACTCTTTTTTTGTTTGGAGTTTTGCAAATGACTACCCTAGACTCAACTGGCTCTTTGATACCAAATTGATGTGGGACGGACACGCGACCTGGGACTCTAGCTCGCGATCATCCCTAGGCGAGGGAAGACGTGGGACCGGGCACAGTTGAGAAACCGGCCATGAGTCTCGGGTATCGGATTTCCGCATGCACTCGGATCGAGTCATGGGACGGGTCACTCACTCTCTCTCGCAGCGGTGATATAATTATGATCGAGCTAGAATAACCTATCACTCATGCAGCGGCATTAAAAAATATATGAGTAAAGCAAATGCAATAAGAGAGAGGGGCGAGTTTACCTCCACGCTCCGGGCGTGGGGAAGACGATCCCGGCCAGTTACGTTAACTCCCGGTAACAACAGTAAAAACTTAATTACAACAGTGAATTTTATTGCCCACTCCACGCAGGGAGGTAAAGGGCTACAAGTGGGCCCGGGAGGACCGACCCTGGGTTGACGGGCAACAATCTGGAGGGGCGTTCGGCACGAACTCGGCCTGCTGGTCCGACTCGGTCCTGCGCCAACTCGGTGCTGTGCCGACTCGATTCTGACTCGCTGGACAGCAAGCCGTAGCCTCCAAAGGAACGTCGCCTTCTTGAGATCTTCTGAAGGCGCTGTTAGGGTGCTAGGCCCGGATACAGAGGGGGGGGTGAATGTATCCCTCTAGAAAATATAGCCCAAATTAAAACTCTAAAGCTCAGATATGCGGAATAAAGACTAATGAGCTTTCCAAGATGAAATGATAAGGCAACGAATGATCAAACAGTTGGACTGCACCAATGCAGCCACCTAAACAACCAGAAACGAAGGCAGAGCTAAACAACCCAAACACACTTAGCAGAATATAATGCTAAAAAATAACTCTCTAGATAATGCAACTAGCCAAGTATGCACAACCTGTGAATGGGAGGTAGAAGATATGGAGCTAACGCAAGGCAAACCACTGCACAAATAATTTTAAGGTGGTTCGGTCCTCCAGACCTACATCCACCCCTCACTCCCAACCGGAGTGAGGCTTCACTAGCACAAGCTAGTAACCTGCAGACTCAGTCTGCGAACACACGCTGCCAAATAGCTTGACCAGGGGAACATCCTCCCCTCTTCCTCCCAACCGGAGGGACACCCCAAGTGACTCCCAGCCACTTGGAAACCAGAGACCGAAGTCTCTCTTCCTCCAGACCGGAGGGACCCCTGGACTTGCTACCCACAAGCCCAGAATCGGAGACAAGTCTCCCTTCTCCTGAATCCACAGGAGGAACCCACAAGTAGCTCCCAGCTACTTGCAACAGGAGATCAGATCTCCCTTCTCCTGACCCACCAGGAGGAACCCGATCCCCAGCAGGGCAATCGGAAGAACAAGGCTAACCAAGGAAACAAAAGAAAAAATAAGGAAACATAAAAACACAGCAACAAAGGCTGGAAATGAAACACAATAGTCATTCTGGATTTGATCCACGAACAGACTGAACAGGTCTTCAATAGACTTCTCTCTTCTTCTTCGTTTCTTCCTCTTCTTTCTTCTTCTCAGCTCACGCACTCTTACTGTTCTCTGCTCTTTTCTTCTTCTACTATTTCCACTCTCACGATCACTATCTCTCTCTTTTCTTTCTTCTGCTCTAACTCTCTTTCTTCTTCTTCTCTTTTTCTTCTTCTTTTCTTTTTCTGGATCGAAGGGCTTTCTGCTCTCCAGGCTTCTTTTTCGAGCAGTCTTCTACAGAGGATGAAGACTCGTATATATAGCATCAGCAGGCACACTGGGCGCGTGTGGCTTCCACATTTCCTGCCCTAGAAATTCGGACCACGTGGCAGCATCCTGCCCCTTTTTCCCATCGGATCACGTGCCCCCTCATCAGTACGCTCAGCAACTGGAGTGAGGTGGTGTTAACGCACTTGCTTCAAGGAGTTGACGCAGCCTTCAAAGACATTTTACCAGTAAACCTCAAGTCTGCTACGTTGACGCTTCCAACCCATGGCGTTGACGCATTGATGCGTTCCAGTGAGCAACAAGCCTAGCCCTATTGACAGTTGTGTCGACGCTGCTCCACTGCTGCGTTGACGCATCGGTGATCCAGTGATTAGGTATTCAGCAGATAGACGTGCTGCGTTGACGCTGTCAAGCAATGGCGTTAACGTAGTGAGGCATTCCAGTAAGCCATTAGCTTCATCTCTTTAGCTGCTGCGTCGACGCTGCTCAGTTGTGGCGTTGACGCTTCGGCACCGGTAGTCCAGAGAACAAACAGTCTACCCCTTTTTAACTGCTGCGTCGACGCTGCTCCACTGCTGCGTTGACGCGTTGGAATATTTCTGACAAGGCCTCTGCTTCTTGAGTGGCTGAGTTGACGCAGCCTTTGCGTTGAGTTGACGCTGTGAAGAGTATCCGTGGATGCATCTTCACTGGTGCGTGGACGCCTTAAGCTCTAGCGTCGACCCTGTTCCCTTCAGCAATAAGAATGAAGTCATAAGGTCTAAGTATGTACATTGTATTGTATATACTTCGAAAGAAACAGTCCAATGTATATACTTTAAGAACTCTAGACAACGGACGTTGTACAGACTTCAGATGCTTATTGTATGAAGCAAAGCAAGAGCTCTTTCAAAACAATTCCAATGCGTCAACGCATTGAGTCCACTGCGTCGACGCACCAGTTGACACATTTTATAGACCAGCTCTGGGACAGACCAGTGAGTTGACGCAATGATCCCATGCGTCAACGCATCATGCAATACGCATGCAAACTCATGAATTCAATGCTGTATATCAGACACAGTCCTATGCAATCATATCAGCAGCCATATTCAAAACATAATATCATAATGCACTGACTGTGTTGCAATCATCAAAACAAATCAGCATGCTATCATCAAACCCACCATTAAAACCATTATCAAAACCACAGGGGCACAACAATCTCCCCCTTTTTGATGATGGCAACACTACACAGTGAGTCAATCTGATGACTCAAACTATTCTCCCCCTTTGACTTCATCAAAAAGAAAAATAGTTTGAGAAATTAAAGCATATATAAAAATTCAATCAATTTCTCTCCCTTGCAAGAACATGATTCTCCCCCTTTCTGGCAAGCAATCTCCCTCATTTGGTATAATCAAGATGAACCATGGGAAGGGGTAAATGCAAAAATGCAGATGCAACAAGAAATGCAATACTTCCCCCTAAGTATATGAATGCAAGGATAAAAATGATATGAACATGATTCAGTATGACAAAGAATGCTCCTCCTGAATAGATGCCAATTGATATGCAAGTGATGCATGACATGGAATCTCCCCCTCAATAAGTGGAATCTTATGAGATGAATGAGAAGGAGACCACAGGGGCAAACACGGACAAGTTCAGGTCTATGAGCAGAAGAGGTTCAATTAGCAGATTTCTAAAGAGGCTTCAACTACAAGAATTTCAGTCAGATTTTCAAAGAGATATCAATCTCATAAATCTAAAACATAAGTTTTCAAAGTCTTCCATTTTAGGGGCTTATGAATGAGCTTTTTGAACAGCATGGTTTAAACATGATGTATGCAGAGTTTATCAATAAAATTCTGTATTGATATCTGAAACCATGGTTTAATAAAAATGAACCAAGCCCTCATATTTATCTTGATTATCCTCCCTTCGTCTTACACAATCAAATTTATTGACTTCTTTCAGAATTACATGCACTAGTATTGAGATTAAACGATTATGAAGTCATATGTTTTTGTCTAGGGTTGTAGCAATTTGATTTTAGCATCAATATTCAGATATTGAGATATGTTCAACAATTTTTCATGCTACAAATTTTACGAGCAGTCTAGTTCAGTGCACACTTTGTAACTAGAGGATATACCTTGATCAGAGGCCAATATCCCTAAGCACTTAGTGTGACTAACTGTCATGCTATATATGAACAGAGATAGCATTTACACATCATGACACACTGCAAATCATTTCTTGATGAGTGAGGTGTATTTCTCAGTGTGCATGCCATTGCTCTGCCTGATTTTCAATGAATTTTATGCAGAGTTAACTAAGGCACCTCATGACACAGTCCTTTGGACATGTGTTTCTCAGTGACCAAGGTCATTGCTCTGACAATTACTTTACCCTTTAAACAATTCAGAAACATTCATTTGCTTCAATACAATATTAATCTCATGTACTTAACCAAATAAAGTCATGTATTCAAAAGTGCATATTTCAGAAGTTTTTGCAAGACACAGCATGAAACAGTTGGTTAAGATTTATTAAACATGATTCAGATATGTTAAGAGATTTAAAAGTTAAACTCTATGAATACATTACGCTTAAACCACATGAGTTATTTCAGACATTCATAAAAGCGTATAATAGAAGATTTCTAGTTCAAGATTTTTCAGATTTATGATCGAGATAGCCCATTGAAATCTTCATAAAGGACTGAAATAATTCTGATACCAAATGATACCAATTGTTACCAATTGATAGGAGAGATTTTGAAGCTCAATGATTTCAAAAATATGCTCAAGGTTTGGTCAAATAGAATCAATGAAAGGGATATGCACACGAGGCAAGATATCAGGAGGTCAGGCAAGTTCCAGGATGTTCAAAGTTAACATGCAATGAACTCTGACATAAATGTATGCACATGACTACCTTCATGCAATGTATTGACTCCCCCTGACAACATGATGCAGGTCACACTTCAGAACTCAAGAAACCTTCCTTCACACTCAAGATTGAATGGATCTTCACTACAAGATGAAATTCTGGAGGTGAAGGCAACAAGGTCTGTGAGAAGTGAAGAGATATGAGCTACAAGAGCATTTCAACAAGAGAGAGAGATGAGTGAGGACCTAACTTCAGTGCCGCTGAACCTTCTTAAAACATTCAACCAAGTTCAGCAACTGTATTTCAGACAAATCTGTCAGTGCGTTGACTCACTCTAATGACTATGTTAACGCACTCAACCAACCAGTGTAGTATTCTATCTTTTGATACCAAGTGTTGACTTTGAGCTGGGGCTGCGTTAACTCAATCCATCCTCAGCGTCAACCCACTCATGCAGCTAAACTTGCTTCACAACCGGTTTTTCAAGGAAAACAGCCTGAAGCGTCGACCCCATCTTCATACATCGTTGACTCATTTATTCAATCAGCAGCTTCATCTCAGTGTATCGATCAACATTTAAGCAGAGATCTCCAACCCAAGCTAACTCCCCCTTAGAATATGCATGAAGTCAAGCTCCCCCTTACAGAGCGCATGATATGCAATTCAACATACAAGAAGTTTGACATATCATTCATCATGGCATTTGTGTGCAATGCATTTGGAAATAAACTCAATCATTTTCATGAGCATTTCAGATTTTTCCAATTAGTTTCAGTTAGACAATGCGTAAAAGAATTATCATGATATGCAGTGCATTCAGATCACACAAATCAGAATACAAAGTTTTCAGAATTTACCTGAATGGGGCTTTATCATCTTGGGTGCCTTGGTTTATTTTACCCTTTTTATTTCAGTCCCAAGACACACCTGCATAGCAATGTTATTTTGCACAAACAGGTACCCAAGAAGTCTTGGGTCCTGACATGACAGTATTATTCCTAGCAGGTTTTCTCAGCACATTTTTAACTTGATAGCAAGGAGCAGCAGTTTTCAGATTGGATTTATGCACATTCTTATTAACATGATACCAATTGTTAGCATGAAATCCATGTGCATATGCATGAAACTTTTTGTTGTTGACAGAATTAAAATTCTGTTTACTAAGATCGGCCAGCCAACATTCAGCAGCTCTATGGCCTGGCTTCCCACAGTGATAGCATGCAGGAGACTTTCTGTTAATGGCAGGGAGTTTAACAGTTTTAGAATTGAATTTTCTACCCTGAACATGCCAACAATCAATGACCCTGTGGCCATGCTTTCCACAGTGAGATCATTTGAGAGAATTTCTTTAAAAAAAGCCCAACCAGTATTCAGAGGTCTTGTGACCAATTTTGTTGCAGTTAAAACAGATGATGTGCTGGTTCATTGGAACAGGTTTGTGTTTATTAAAAACATGTTGGTTTGCAGGGGATTTAGCATAATGTGAAAAAGATATTTTCTTACCATTTGCAAACCAGCATTGTGCAATGCTGTGTCCTAGTTTGCCACAGTGCAGACATTCAATTTTCTTTTTCTGGAATGAAAACTTTTTATCATAAATTTTCTTAGCATTCATTATCCCGGCCCTCATGTCATCCTTCTCCATCAATTTACACTCATGCATTAAATGTCCAAATCTATGATAGTAGTGGCATGACATTTTCCTTTTAGATGCATGTGAGTGTATGTGAGGACTATGATCAACATGCACTGATGGACCCTTTTTATTCATTTTCTATTTTCAAATCATTTTCTGATTTTTATCCTATTTTTCTACTTTCTTAGCCTTATACTAAGGTGGAGATGAGGTAGAAGGCTTTTCCTATTCAGAAGTTTTAATGAAAACAGTTTTCAGCTTGGATCCATCAACCTTTTTCAACTTTTCAGTTTGTTTCTGATTCTTCTGAACATTTGGTTGTTTATTTTCTGAGGTGGTGGCTACATCTGATGCTTTGATAAAAGATGTCATTAGCTTATTTTTGAAAACCTTTTTATTGACATTGTTGTAGCCTAACCCTTCCCTTTGAGTATTGCCCTTAACTCCTAACAACCTGTCCAGATTTTCTTGTCCACTTACAAACTTTGACAGAGAGTTCTTTAAGTCTTGGATTTCATTTTCTAAAGAGGTGATTTGTAACTCATAACTGGCAATCTCTTGCTCACTGCAATTCACACATTCAGTTAACACATTGTTAGCAGTTTTGTATTTTTCAACTTCCTGTTCCAGATTGCTCAGTTTATCAGAATCTTAAACACAAATACTTTTTCCTCTTTCCAAAGCTAGAAGTCTCTCTGACATAGTGGAGTTCAGCATTTTTAACTTCTCATTTTCTTCCTTAAGTTTGTCATTCTGAATTAACTCATTTATCAAAGTCTGATCTTCTGAGTTAGTTTCAAGTTTTCTTCCAGCCTTGAATTCCTTCAAATCTTTTTCCTTCTTTTCAATATTTTTCTGTAATTCCACATTCACAGATTTGATGGCTTCAAGTTTTTCAGCAAACAAGTTTTTCTCTTGCTCAAGTTTCTCAAATTTTTCATCATTTTCATTAGCAGATGTTCTCAGTGAATCATTTTCAGATTTCAGCTTGTTTAAATCTGAGTTTACACTTTCAAGGTTTTTCAGCAATTTTTCATACTGGTCATGATAGTTAACAAGAGTCTGATTATCATTATCTGAGTTGAATTTTTCTTTGAGTTCATATATCACATTTATATGATCTTGATTTTCAGTTTTCAGTAATGAAACTTGTTTCTTCAATATTTGAAAATCAGACATACAGGCATCATGAATATTTTTCAATTCAATACAATTTCTACAAGGAGAACTTGAACTATCTAAACCAGTACCCTTCTTCAATTTTTTATACTATTTTCTTAACAGTTCATGAGATTTAAATAATTCAGCATATGCATTCTCCCAATCTTCTAGAGAAAAATTCTCGAAGGGATTTACCTCATCATCATCATCTTCTTCAGTTTGATTGCTGCCTTAATCGCTGCCACTTGGATTACTTCTGTTAGCCATCATGCAGCTGTCCTCGTTTACCCTATGAAATTGCTTCAGCCTATCCAGGATGTCCTTTGCTGAGCTGCAATTATGAAGATAAGACCATAAGGCTCTGTCAGTAGCTGCTTTCATCAGGTTAAAGGCTTTCTGATTTTCTCCATCCTTTGATCTGTGTCTGTCGGTCTATTTGGACACTTTCGTTGGTAAGGTGTGAGGACCTTGTGAAATTAATTTCCACAGATCAGGATTAGCGGAATTAACATAAGCATGTAAAGCAGTGTACCACTGACTGAAATCAGAACCACTAAAGACGGGTGGAAGAGCCATTGAAAATAAATAGCGAGTAAATTCAAGGCAACAGGAATAATGATGCACTAGAAATAAATTAGCACCTAAGACAGCAAGATCGGATCTGCAGGTCGTTGGACCTTCTAAGCAAACACCGCTCTGATACCAATTGTTAGGATGCTAGGCCCGGATACAGAGGGGGGGTGAATGTATCCCTCTAGAAAATATAGCCCAAATTAAAACTCTAAAGCTCAGATATGCGGAATAAAGACTAATGAGCTTTCCAAGATGAAATGATAAGGCAACGAATGAACAAACAGTTGGACTGCACCAATGCAGCCACCTGAACAACCAGAAACGAAGGCAGAGCTAAACAACCCAAACACACTTAGCAGAATATAATGCTCAAAAATAACTCTCTAGATAATGCAACTAACCAAGCATGCACAACCTGTGAATGGGAGGTAGAAGATATGGAGCTAACGCAAGGCAAACCACTGCACAAATAATTTTAAGGTGGTTCGGTCCTCCAGACCTACATCCACCCCTCACTCCCAACCGGAGTGAGGCTTCACTAGCACAAGCTAGTAACCTGCAGACTCAGTCTGCGAACACACGCTGCCAAACAGCTTGACCAGGGGAACATCCTCCCCTCTTCCTCCCAACCGGAGGGACACCCCAAGTGACTCCCAGCCACTTGGAAACTAGAGACCGAAGTCTCTCTTCCTCCAGACCGGAGGGACCCCTAGACTTGCTACCCACAAGCCCAGAACCGGAGACAAGTCTCCCTTCTCCTGAATCCACAGGAGGAACCCACAAGTAGCTCCCAGCTACTTGCAACCGGAGATCAGATCTCCCTTCTCCTGACCCACCAGGAGGAACCCGATCCCAGGCAGGGCAATCGGAAGAACAAGGCTAACCAAGGAAACAAAAGAAAAAATAAGGAAACATAAAAACACAGCAACAAAGGCTGGAAATGAAACACAATAGTCGTTCTGGATTTGATCCACGAACAGACTGAACAGGTCTTCAATAGACTTCTCTCTTCTTCTTCGTTTCTTCCTCTTCTTTCTTCTTCTCAGCTCACGCACTCTTACTGTTCTCTGCTCTTTTCTTCTTCTACTATTTCCACTCTCACGATCACTATCTCTCTCTTTTCTTTCTTCTGCTCTCACTCTCTTTCTTCTTCTTCTTCTCTTTTTCTTCTTCTTTTCTTTTTCTGGATCGAAGGGCTTTCTGCTCTCCAGGCTTCTTCTTCGATCAGTCTTCTACAGAGGATGAAGACTCGTATATATAGCATCAGCAGGCACACTGGGCGCGTGTGGCTTCCACATTTTCTGCCCTAGAAATTCGGACCACGTGGCAGCATCCTGCCCCTTTTTCCCATCGGATCACGTGCCCCCTCATCAGTACGCTCAGCAACTGGAGTGAGGTGGTGTTAACGCACTTGCTTCAAGGAGTTGACGCAGCCTTCAAAGACATTTTACCAGTAAACCTCAAGTCTGCTACGTTGACGCTTCCAACCCATGGCGTTGACGCATTGATGCGTTCCAGTGAGCAACCAGCCTAGCCCTATTGACAGTTGCGTCGACGCTGCTCCACTGCTGCGTTGACGCATCGGTGATCCAGTGATTAGGTATTCAGCAGATAGACGTGCTGCGTTGACGCTGTCAAGCAATGGCGTTAACGTAGTGAGGCATTCCAGTACGCCATTAGCTTCGTCTCTTTAGCTGCTGCGTCGACGCTGCTCAGTTGTGGCGTTGATGCATCGGCACCGGCAGTCCAGAGAACAAATAGTCTACCCCTTTTTAACTGCTGCGTCGACGCTGCTCCACTACTTCGTTGACGCGTTGGAATATTTCTGACAAGGCCTCTGCTTCTTGAGTGGCTGAGTTGACGCAGCCTTTGCGTTGAGTTGACGCTGTGAAGAGTATCCGTGGATGCATCTTCACTGGTGCGTGGACGCCTTAAGCTCTAGCGTTGACCCTGTTCCCTTTAGCAACGAATGAAGTCATAAGGTCTAAGTATGTACATTGTATTGTATATACTTCGGAAGAAACAGTCCAATGTATATACTTTAAGAACTCCAGACAACGGACGCTGTACAGACTTCAGATGCTTAATGTATGAAGCAAAGCAAGAGCTCTTTCAAAACAATTCCAATGCGTCAACACATTGAGTCCACTGCGTCGACGCACCAGTTGACACATTTTATAGACCAGCTCTGGGACAGACCAGTGAGTTGACGCAATGATCCCATGCGTCAACGCATCATGCAATACGCATGCAAACTCATGAATTTAATGCTGTATATCAGACACAGTCCTATGCAATCATATCAGCAGCCATATTCAAAACACAATATCATAATGCACTGACTGTGTTGCAATCATCAAAACAAATCAGCATGCTATCATCAAACCCACCATTAAAACCATTATCAAAACCACAGGGGCACAACAGGCGCCGCTTGGCTGGGATGACGGCGGGATGTCCCTCGTTGACTCCCTGAAGTGGCGGTTCCATAAGTTGACTATTGGTATTTTTGCACAAATTATTCTCGGACTGATTTTTCTGATCTACACAGGGAACAGAATTGCACACCTCGGCGGCAAGAATTATCGTGCCCAGATCCGGAGGCCGATCGAGGCGTGGCTGGTACCGTTGGAAAGAGCACTCACAGAACTACAACATATATTTTGTTCCGTCGATCCAGAGAAGGGATTAGAAATGAAAAACTCTGTAAACTATGGGTTTTCCTATGGATCAGGTTACTGACACTCAGGACAGAAAGGGATCTGCCTGAAACTGACTATTGACCGAGGGGAAAATGAATTTTCTAGACCGCACGAAAATTATGGTGGAAGGGGGTATATGTGAGGAACACTGAGTAATGTTTGTCGATTTTTTGGAAATTGATAAGGGGTGAGGAAAATATGAACAGTTGACACTGTCCCGCAGATCTGTAAAAATGCAGATTACTGAGAGGACAAATAAAAATATGGGGAAAATATCAAACTAAGGCCAAATGGCACGAAATTTGAACTGAAGATTAGGGGAGACACGAAGAACAAGCCCTCAAAGTTTGGGCTCGATAAGACAACAAGAACAAAAGATAAAATTCCAGAGATGAGCTTCTATCCTGATGGAGACAGCATTCCGGCGATGAAGACGGCGGCACGATGGCGGTGCGATGGCGGCGGCGGCAGAAGTTGAACTCAGAGGATGAGAGGGGGGGTAGAAAGGGTCTCACACCCTGGATTGCTGGAGGAGGAAGAAGAACCAGAGGGAGAGAGGGGAGACGCGCGTACCCTCCAAGGGGAATTCCAACCAAAATTCTGATTTTTCACTTCATTAATCCTTACAAAACACTATACATGGGTTTATATAGAAGGGGAGGAAGGGAGAGGGGGCTGGAATTTCGTGGGAGAGAGGGGAGGTGTAGCATTTTCTTCCCCCATGTGGTCAATTGGCCTAAAAAAAATACAAAATGTCATTTTAATGGGGGGCACCTGATGGCGGGAAAACGCACGTCGTTAATACGCCCCACTAGTAAATTTAAATATCCGGCCCATAAATTAAAAATAATGGTTAAGTGATGAGACCGAGTCGAATCCACAGGGAGAAGTGGATTTGAAAGTTGAAGACCTGGTATTTTTAAGTTTTAAAATCAAGAGAATTGAATTGAAACAACCTTAGGGAGATTTGGATGCAATTTAGAAGAGGTGGAATGGATAGAAGAACAAATGAAAAATTATAATGAAAATAGGGTGAGTTAGGAAGAGAAATAATTTTAAAACCAGATAAAATTAGAAGAAGTGACATAATACAAAGTTGAAGATCGGAGGGTTAGGAAAAAGTTTAGTGAAGAGTACAGAGACAGAAAATGATAGAAAGATAGTGAAAAATATGAAACACTGACATTTATCGGCGTAGATGAACAGTAAAGTCGCAAAAGATAGAACCATGGGAAAATAAAAATAACTTAAAAACGAAGAAGAATTAGAGGGAGTGGTAGAAGAAAATAATATAGATTTATAAGAGAGGAACAACTTTTATGAAGAACTCAGAAATAAAAGAAGACTGGAAGGGCATGGAAATGGAGGAACAAAAGAAGATATCAACTCAGATGAACAGTAATGTGACAGGATAGCAAGTGGAAAAATGTGTAATAACTTGAAAACGGAGAGGAATTAAAGGAAATGGTAGAAAGAGAAAATGTAGAGAACTTAAGTATGAATAACTTTGAAGAAGACTGTAAATTTAAATAAAGATCATAAAAGCATGTAAATGGCTAAGCAATGGTTAAAATCTTAAGAACTTATAATAACAACCACTCAAACTTACAAAATCTAAAACTTTTAATAATTTAAATGGATAACAAGAGTGAAAGAAATTGTTACATGAAGGAGCCTCCTGCCCCTCTCTCTCCTTGTTTCTTCAAAAACACCAAAAACTCACAAACTCTCTCACAAGAATAGAAGAACTAAAAATTACATTACAAGAGCTTATATCTCCCTCTCCCCACACCCCAGCTCCTTTTATAGCCTTTAAACAAGCCTATGTTTCTCTCTGTTTCCTGTTCTCTCTCTTTCTCTGCTCCACTCTCTGCCTGCTCTTTGTTCTTTGTCAAAGCCATAAAGTATTGGTCGTGTGAATGGCCGCAATGGTGTGAAGCCGCGTGAAGTAGGAGCCGCATGAAGACCTCTTTTTGCTGCCGTTGAAACCCGCCAGAAGACCCACATGAGAAGCCTTGTGCATGGGCAATACACAGCCCATCCGCAGGTTGAAGCCTTGCAAGCTTTACAATGTGAAGGCTTTGAATTCACGTGGTCCCCATGTGGCTGTTGCATGCATTGAAGCCCAACCGCCCACCTTGCCATGTGAAACCTTGGCCATGTCTTGCATGTGAAGAGGAGCCCACCTGCAGCTGCTTTTAGCCTTGGATGAAGGCTCCACGTGAAGAACCCACCTTGTAGACCATGCCAAAGCCATCCATCCTGCATGTTTATATAGTGAATATATATGAGATGCCAAGGGGAAGAAGGCCACGTGAAGGGCCCATCTGCATGGCTACATGCCACTATACATATATATATTAGCTATGTATATAGTATATAGATATGATATGAGTATATCCTATGAGTATATATTATGAATATGAGTATATAAAAATATAGATATATGTGAATATATATATATATATATATATGAATGTATATATTATGAATATATATATAATGAATGTATTATATGAATATATATATATTATAAGTGAATATATATATTAGATGAATCTATTAATGTTTTGATTTTGATTTTGATTTTGATTTTTATTTCTTTTTCTTTTCATGCTTCATGATATTTAGCCCATTCTTGCGTAGATTTGTGAAGTTCTTGCCGAGCGCCTGCAAAATACCATATTTACTGATCAAATTATAATAATTTCATCAAACTAAGCATTTTGATCAAAAATCGATATTAAGTGTGATAAGTGTATAATGACTAACATTAAAGCTCGTAAAAAGTGTGAATATCATAAATTAACTCATACAAATGCACACTTATCACACCCCCCAACTTACTCATTGCTAGTCTCTTAGCAATGCAAATAATTTTAAATTTAGGACCAACAAAAGTTTAAAATATCCATGCCTCATTTCCAGATCATCTTTCATAGAGTAAACTAAAGATTAGGAATCTGGAAGCATTAACACACACTAGTCTTCCGTAGGAAATTAAGGTACATGATCAAGAATTCTAATCAAAATTCAGTAGCACTTGTGTATGTGACATGCTAAATTCACAACGTAGATAATTATGTCCCCCATTTGCTATTCTAAGTAAGTTCCCTTCAACCCTGCACTTCTTAATCAGAGCATTAAGTATAATAGCTTTTTATCTATCTTATTACTTTGTCCCTTTTGGGATCTCTACTTTTTTTCTCTCTTTTTTTTTCTTTCTATACACACATGATGCTGCACTACCCTTCACTGTTTTACGCGAACCTCAACACGTCTTAAGTGAAGTAGGCCCGGTTACACAGATCAAGGTTTCCTTTTCCTTTTGACGCGAACCTCAACACGTCTTAGGTGAAGTAGGCCCGGTTACTCAGAATCGGAGCATTTTTCATGGTGTTTTCCTCAAATTTTTCCAATAGATAACATGGCAGAAAGCTTATAAAAGATATCTTCTTCAAAAAGTGCAGAATATCAAGTAATATATCCAAAATAGCAGAAGGCTTGTCCTGCTTGTTTTATTAGCGTGCAAAGTGTTTTTTATTTTTCTAAAGTGCACATGAACTTTAAAAAGATTCTTATATCAGTTTTCCATTGCTAGAATACATAAAGTTTCCATCATCCTTATCTAGTCATTTCTATTCTACAATTACTATCAATGGAAGTATAAAATCATGAAACTCAAATGGGATTTCGGTTGAAAATTATTTTTTAGGCGAAATAAGGTTGTATAAGATGATGATATAATTTCCGTCCCCCCAACCTAAATGACATTGTCCTCAATGGCATGAACAATATGAAATAATGAACAATGGAAACATGATAGTTTTGGGAAAGAATGGGACAACCTGAGGTGTACTTCGATGACCTTGCTGGAATGAGAGGCGGTACTTGGCTTTGAAAATTGGAGTAACAGAGAAAGCAATCAGCTCTCTCCCCCAACTTATCCTGTAAAATAAAAACACAAACCACAATAAAAACTTGGGTTGCCTCCCAAGAAGCCATTTATTATCACATTTATCACACAGAAATCACTAAAATTTTGGGATGCCTCCCAAAAAGCGCTAAATTTAACGTATTCAGCCAGACGCAATGTAGCTCACTAACAAATGGGTAGCATTCAGAATGAGCCACCAAGTGATCTTATCCTCCGTTAGATTCCAGCCCTTGTGCCATTGGAGGAAAAGATTATATGCGTGTGCATGTGGGCTAGAATCATGCCAAGGTGGGTCTAAGAATTTGGATGGACCCCCTCGGTTAGAGAATGCCAGAGGAATTATCATATCTTCAATCACAAAATATTCCTTTGTACACTGAAGTCTTTATAATTGTTAAACACATCAATGTGGACCTTAATATCCCTTAGCTTTTCTCCTTCATCCTCAATTGGAAAATTGTCAAGCACAATGTTAAGGTGAGGAATGGTAAGAGTGGGAGGAGTTCCGAAGGATTCCATGAAAGGGATAGTGTTGAGAAGACAAGGGATAGTGAAAGAGAGGTGCTCCTCAACACACGGATGATCATGAAGCTCAAGTGGAATCGATCGATCGGCTAGTTGCAGGATGTAGGGGATTTGTATAGAAGTGCCGAGGTCATGAATAGGTAAAAGATCGAAATCCTCCCTAAAATCAAGAGACACCCAATCAGAGTAAATTTCAAGTGGAGCACCCGGTTCCTCAATTACCAAAGAAGAATGGCTTATGGCCACACTCAATTCTCTCTCCACACTCACATTTTTTTCGTCATTCACTTGGAAGGAGGACTCATCAAATTCAAGAAGGAAAAGTAATGTAATTTGATCATTGACTGGAAAATCGTCTTCCTCTTCTTCTCCCCTCGACTCAAGATCATCATAATCCTCTTCACAAATGGAATGGGTTTTAGGCTTCTCAGGTTGCTCTTCCTTTAAGTCCTCATCATAAAACTCTCTCATTATCCTCTCAAGATCAAAAGGGATATGAGTGTTAGACTGGGGAATCATGGATTGATCATATGGACTTTTATTGTCATCAAATGCAGGAAGTTGGTCCTCAAAACTTGTAGTGGAGTTGCTAGGCATTGGATCCACTTCCGTTTCTATGATATTTTTAGTAACCCTGCTCAATTGGGCCTCAAAGTTTTGCAGTTGTTCCTGGAAGGCTTGTTTTTGAGTTTAGAAGAGCCGTGTCAATTGATCATACAAATAGGGTTGATCGTAAGAATCATCAATTGGATATGGACCCCAATTTGAAAAATCTTGTTCTTGAGGATTTTGACTTTGATCCTGATAAGACTCCCAAGAAGAATCATGTTGATTTCTCCAATCAGAATTAAAGTTGTTTGGACATGGGTCACAATAAGGTGTGGAGAGTTCTGTAGACATTTGGGCTAGTCTTGCTTGGTCCATCCAAGAGATTTTTGAATGATCTTCTCAGCTAGAGTTATAAGTATCTGAAGGTGATTCATAATCGGGTTGAGAAAACCGTTGATCATATTGGGCTTGCTCCGGGATGAAAGGTAGATCATGGCCCCCTAAGTGAGTGGTTTGAGCCTGTTCTTGGGTAAATGAGGGAAACCGGGCCATCATAGGCGACGGGATCTCATTTTGGGCCGACCACGAATATGGACTGTCATAAGAGGTCGGGTTGTTTTGGGTGAGAAATGAGAATTGGTTTGGGCAACCACCGCCATAATGGGCCGGGTTAGCCCACATGTGACCATTATCATGGCAACTAGGTGGTATGAATGGGTCTTGATCCATGGCTAGAATTTGATCAAATTTATGAGCCAGTTGGTCAAACTTGTCGAATTTGTGTGCACAATCCATGGATGAAAATTATGCTCTCACCATTTTTTTGTATATTTTATGTTTTTCTTTGATTTTTTTATACAAACAAATTATCAAATAAAGTCCAACTTAGATCCACCATCAAACTTATCCACCGGCTAGGTAAGAGGTGTGGAAGTGAGAGGCTCCCCTTGCTTTCACAAAGTCCTAATTAAGTAACCACTTTCCCGCTTATAACGTTTGCCGTTGACCTCTAGCCTTAGACACCAGTTTCAAAGATGATAGTGAGCCCAAGTTATACCTTTTTGTGTTTTTATTTTTCTATTTTTTTTAGTTAGTGAACTGAGCTAGTCCACCACAATTTTTTCCCTTTTTTATTTTTTTTATTTGTTTAAGACCATTCCAAAGCATGAAAACGATTTACATATTGAAAGTAAAAATAAAGAAACGAAATCTATGGAAAGAGGGTAAGAGTACTAACCTTAATCGCATTCCCTCATTCTTTATTTTGTAAATAAAAAATAACGAGAGTAGAAGATAAAGAAGACGTACCTCGGGGAGACACAACATTTATTTTTTGCATTTTCAAAATTTTCTATTTTTTTGTGCTTTTGCGGATCCTTTTATTTTTCGGCAAAGAAAAGAGTGAGCACTAATATATATACAAAAGAAAATATAAAGCTATCAACTTCAAATTCAAACCTCTCCGGCAACGGCGCCAAAAATTGATGGCGGGAAAACGCACGTCGTTAATACGCCCCGCTACCAAATTTAAATATCCGATCCATAAATTAAATATAATAGTTAAGTGATGAGACCGAGTCGAATCCACATGGAGAAGTAGATTTGAAAGTTGAAGACCTGGTATTTTTAAGTTTGAAAATCAAGAGAATTGAATTGAAACCGCCTTAGGGAGATTTGGATGCAATTTAGAAGGGGTGGAATGGATAGAAGAACACATGAAAAATTATAATGAAAATAGGGTGAGTTAGGAAGAGAAATAATTTTAAAACCAGATAAAATTAGAAGAAGTGACAGAAGATAAAGTTGAAGATCGGAGGGTTAGGAAAAAATTTAGTGAAGAGTGCAGAGACAGAAAATGAAAGGAAGACAGTGAAAAATATAAAACACTGACATCTATCGGCGCGGATGAACGGTAAACTCGTAAAAGATAGAACTGTGGGAAAATAAAAATAACTTAAAAATGAAGAAGAATTAGAGGTAGTGGTAGAAGAATAAAATCTAGATTTATAAGAGAGGAAGAACTTTTATGAAGAACTCAGAAATAAAAGAAGACTGGAAGGGCATGAAAATAGAGGAACAAAAGAAGATATCAACTCAGATGAACAGTAATGTGCCAGGACAGTAAGTGGAAAAACGTGTAATAACTTGAAAACAGAGGGGAATTAAAGGAAATGGTAGAAAGATAAAATGTAGAGAACTTAAGTATGAATAACTTTGAAGAAGACAGTAAATTTAAATGAAGATCATAAAAGTATGTAAATGGCTAAGCAATGGTTAAAATCTTAAGAACTTACAATAACAACTACTTAAACTTACAAAATCTAAAACTTTTAATAATTTAAATGGATAACAAGAGTGAAAGAAATTGTTACATGAAGGAGCCTCCTACCCCTCTCTCTCCGTGTTTCTTCAAAAACACCAAAAACTCACAAACTCTCTCACAAGAATAGAAGAACTAAAAATTGCATTATAAGAGCTTATATCCCCCTCTCCTCACACCCCAGCTCCTTTTATAGCCTTTAAACAAGCCTATGTTTCTCTCTGTTTCCTGTTCTCTCTCTTTCTCTGCTCCACTCTCTGCCTGCTCTTTGTTCTCTGTCAAATCCGCAAAGTATTGGCCGTGTGAATGGCCGTAATGGTGTGAAGCAGCGTGAAGTAGGAGCAGCATGAAGACCTCCTTTTGCTACCGTTGAAACCCGCCAGAAGACCCGCGTGAGAAGCCTTGTGCATGGGCCATACACAGCCCATCTGCAGGTTGAAGCCTTGCAAGCTTTACAATGTGAAGGCTTTGAATTCACGTGGTCCCCATGTAGCTGTTGCATGCATTGAAGCCCAACCGCCCACCTTGCCATGTGAAACCTTGGCCATGTCTTGCATGTGAAGAGGAGCCCACATGCAGCTGCTTTAGCCTTGGATGAAGGCTCCACGTGAAGAACCCACCTTGTAGACCTTGCCAAAGCCATCCATCCTGCATGTTTATATAGTGAATATATATGAGATGCCAAGGGGAAGAAGGCCACGTGAAGGGCCCATCTGCATGGCTACATGCCACTATACATATATATATTAGCTATGTATATAGTATATAGATATGATATGAGTATATCCTATGAGTATATATTATGAATATGAGTATATAAAAATATAGATATATGTGAATATGTATATATATATGTGAATGTATATATTGTGAATATATATATAATGAATGTATTATATGAATATATATATATATATTATAGGTGAATATATATATTAGATGAATCTATTAATGTTTTGATTTTGATTTTGATTTCTTTTTATTTCTTTTTCTTTTCATGCTTCATGATATTTGGCCCATTCTTGCGTAGATTTGTGAAGTTCTTGCCGAGTGCCTGCAAAATGCTATATTTACTGATCAAATTATAATAATTTCATCAAACTAAGTATTTTGATCAAAAATCGTTATTAAGTGTGATAAGTGTATAATTACTAACATTAAAGCTCGTAAAAAGTGTGAATATCATAAATTAACTCATACAAATGCACACTTATCAGTACCCCCTTGACTTAAGGGGTTAGAATCTTAGACATTTTCTACCAATTGTCCCCTTTGAATGTCAAACCATCTAGAAGCCCACCTTGGACCTTTGACTGGCCCCAGATGGGCCCTAAGGCTTAGGTGGACCAATAGGGAAGAGAATGAAGGCCCCTTGCTGGTCCTACTGGACTTTTACATAAAAACCCAAAGAATCCTAAGGAATGACAAATTGGCTTATAAAGTCTTACAATTGCATACATATTTTCCCAAGGATATAAATGTAAATAAAAGGACTCAAATGTAAAATAAAAAGTTAGTGGTCTTGCTCTGATGTCCCCATCACAAGATGGAATTATTTTTGAAGGAAATGTCATAATCAATCATCTGTTATTGGATCCATAGCACTTGGGCAACGCAACTCCCGACAGCCACATATTCGGCTTCGGTGGTTGATAGAGCCATTGAGTTTTGTTTCTTGGAGGCCCATGAGACCACGCATCCCCCAAGAAACTGGCAATACCCACTGGTGCTTTTCCGATCCACTTTGCAACCTGCATAATCGACATCAGAATAAGCAACTAAATCAAAGCTCGAATTACGCAGAAACAACAGTCATAAATTACTTGAACTAGCAATATATCTGAAAATTCGTTTAACAGCCGACATGTGTGATTCTTTTAGATTGGACTGAAATCGAGCACACAAACACATAGCAAATTGAATGTCGGGCCTGTTGGCAGTTAAATACAACAAGAAATCTCTCATGCTTCTGAAGAGTTTTTGGTCCACGGATTTACCTGATTCATCTTGATCAATTTTTATTGAGGTGGACATGGGAGTTGGTTGTGGTTTGGTAGAGGTCAGGTTGAACTTTTTCAGTAGCTCCATTGCATACTTCTTCTGATGTATGAACATACCGTCCGCCGTCTGTGCGACCTGCAATCCCAAGAAGAATGTCAACTCTCCCATAAGAATCATTTCAAACTCACTTTGCATCAATTTGGCAAAGTCTTTGCTGAGAGCATCTTTGGTAGAGCCAAAAATAATATCATCTACATAAACTTGAACAATTAAGATTTCCTTACAGTTCAACTTCATGAAAAGAGTTTGATTAACATTACCTCGTTTGAATCCATTTTGAATGAGGAAATCACTTAACCATTCATACCATGCCTGGGGTGCCTGTTTAAGACCGTAGAGTGCCTTGTCTAGCTTGTACACATAGTCTGGATACTTCGTGTCCTCAAACCCCGGTGGTTGCTCCACGTACACGTCCTCCTGTATGTAGCCATTCAAAAATGCACTTTTAACATCCATTTGAAACAATCTAATGTTGTTACAGCATGCAAATGCTAATAGAACTCTCACTGCCTCGAGTCTTGCTACTGGAGCAAAAGACTCATCCAAGTCGACTCCTAATTCTTGGATATAGCCTTTCGCTACTAGCCTGGCCTTGTTCCTAGTTACCACTCCTTGTTCCTAATTCTTGGATATAGCCTTTGGCTACTAGCCCGACTCATCAAAATCACTGAGTGGTTTCTAGGACATGGCACGAGCAATCACACTTTGTTCCTTTAGAATTGGTGTAGTTCTTCTTGCATAGCCATGATCCAAGACTCATCTTTCAAGGCCTCTTCTATGGAGTGTGGTTCAAACTGGGAAATTAAGGCTATGTAATCCATATTTTTAACTTCCCTGAAGGAGGCTCGTGTTTTTATTCCTTCATCAACATTGCCCATCACATTCTCCGGTGGATGGTCCTTAGCAAATGTCCATTGCCTTGGTAACTGTTGTTCCAACTGATCTTCTAGATTTGCATCATCTTCTTGTGGTTCTTTTACTTCTTGTTTTTCAGTTTTTCCTTCCATCATTTTGATATCACCGTCATTCAATTCATCGTCCTGCAAAATAGATTTTTCATTAGTGCTTTTAGAAGATGATTCATCAACAATGGTAAGGTGGACCTGGCTAAATTTGACCCCAAAAGTGACAAAGGTATATTTCTTGGATACTCTCTTAGCTCAAGAGCCTATCGAGTGTATAACTTGAGAACTCTTGTAAAATCAAACCACAAGCAACACACGGAGTTTTTAGGTGGTTCGGGTACACTGAAGTGTCCCCTACGTCCACCCCTCACAGTGAGGATTAAGACTTCACTATCAAGTGAGCCACACACACACGCTGTGTAAAATAGCAAACACACACACACGGCACCTGATTTGGGCTGCCACACACATTCGTATTTCCGAACACGAACACCACACACAAGAATCTGAATCAAGTATTGCAACAAATGCTCAAGTTCAAACTAAATGATTCTGAGATTAAGGAGTGAAGAATGATTTATTGTGGTTGGAGCTCCCCCCTTTTCTTCCTTGAATGTAATTGAATGCTTCTACAGGAGGAAGATCGATCCTTGAAGAATAATGAAGCTATGTCGCACAAACAAGGTTGCAACATTGATATCCCACGCAGCTTGCTGTTGGGGATGATGTGGAGGCTTGATTCAAGCTTCTTCCCTTCACTTTCAGGTTCAGAACAAGGTGGAAGAAGGCCCTTAAGCTGCTGCTGCGAACCTGCACTCACAAGGGTTAGAAAAATAACACAACTTTAGATCCCTCTCTTCCCTAGGGTTTCATACCCCAAATAAGATGTATATAAAGAGCTTGGTTCGTTCAAAGACACCCTAGAGACCATATCCACAATTCCTGGAATGATTTAGGGAAGTTGGACTGGTTGGAAAGACTTTTGGTGCATGTGCACGGAAGTCTGGAATTACGGCTCAGCTACGGACCTGAAAGGGTTGACCCTCGTGCGGGTTTTAGAGGGTTTAAAGGGTTCTGAGGCAATGGGTCGACCCTCAGGGCTATTCCGTGCGGGTGAAAAATAACACTACCAGGGGTCGACCCTTGGGGTCGACCCTCACGTGGATCGGTCGACCCTTGGGGTCGACCCTTGCAGTTGAGAGACAGGGACCCGTCGGATTTAAATTCAAGCTATCAGGGGTCGACCCTTAGGGTCGACCCTTGCAGCTGGGGGTTGACCCAATGGGTCGACCCTTTCAGCTGGAGTTCAAAAAGCCCAATTTTTTCAACACCAGGGGACCTACGGGTCGACCCAATGGGTCGACCCTTGTTCCAGAACTTCCAGAAGTTTGATTAAAAAGGCCACTAAGTCCAAGAACAAGTCAGGGGGTTTCAAGTTGGGTTTTTTTAAAACATGAGAGAGAATGACATAAACCCAAACCATTCAAGCTAAGATAAGTCCCAAAACCTCTTTAACCTATTAGATCAAATTAATGAACTTTAAACAACAAGATCAAGGGCTAATAAGTTAAAATTGATTTCACCGACCGTCCTTAAGTTCCTTAGGCATTTGGACACGTTCCTTGCCCTGCAAAGACATAAATTTAAATTAGAATTGGCTTTGTTATTTGACTTCAAAATGCTTACCCATTGAGGTTGGTCTTTATCCTTCGAAGCTCCAAGACTTCAACAAGAATGTTGAGCTTTGCAATACTTTTTATGCTAGAACACTTCAAAGAAAATATAAATGCATGTAGTGTTTGGTCATCATCAAAAGCCATCGTATTTAAGCATTTACTCAAGGAGGGGGTTCAACATGGTCCATCGAGCTCATTTATATGAGAGGACTTTGGAAAAGGTAGAGAAATTCCGGGGAAAAGATGAAAAGTCAAGCCAAAAACATGATAGATGAGAGGGAAAAGAAGAAGGGTTTAGTATCACGGAGAATTACGAACCCCATAATAACAAGAAGAGGTCTCGCAATGGCAATGGTAATGAAAAAGGGAATGGCAATGGTAATGGCAAGAATAAAAGAGTCAAGGAAGAAGAGGAGAGGCAAGTCATTGCGGCTTGCTCGTTTTGTGAAAAATTCGGTCACTCGGTCGAAGAGTGCTGGAAGCGTCTTGACACTTGTTTACGATATGGAAGCCAGGAGCATCGCGTGCCCGTGTGTCCCCTCATAAAGGATCAATCTTCAAGAGACGATAATGGCCGCAGGAGGCAACTCCGACTTAATGCGGTCTTGGATGGCGAAGGTAAAACGATTAAAGGTACCGTGTTAACCTACTCGAACTCGGCATTGCCTTAATTACTAGAGGAACGAATTAGCTATAAGTAAAATAGCACTCTCCATAAATCCCATGCAATGAATTTGGGGACCAAATTCTCTTTAAGTGGGGGAGAGTGTAACACCGCTAAATTTTTTAAGGATTTTTTAAAAATTATTAACTATTTAAAAGGCTTAATAAGGTATTTAGTTAATTATGGGTTTAATAAATAAATTTAAAAGCCCAATTATTAACCAAATAAATAAGCCCACTTAAATTGGTCCCATAGACCAGTTTCTAAGCCCTTTGGGCCCAAGCCCATTAATAGAGACGTAATTAAGGCTATTTTTGGATTTAAATTGGATAAATCAGCTAATTAGGGGATAAATAGTAGATAAATAAGAAAATCTAAAAATTTTGAAAAATACGCCAAAACGCGGTCTATCACGCGACCGCGTCTTCCTAGTAGTGGTCCAGGGACGACCGCTACTATCTTCCGTGAACGAGGATTGTAGAAACATGAAAAAATTGGATTTTTAGCATTCCAATTCCCATGGATCGATGCTATCCAATGAGAAAAAATGTCTAGGACTCTTGGGGATTGATTTTAACCCCAATTGGGACTCCTTAATTGATCTAATCTCTCAACCCTAGGCCAACTCTATAAATAGAACCCACATTTGACCTACGCGAACCCTCGTTTTGCCTCGCCTGGTTCAAATGTAAGACATCGTCATCTCAGGTTGAGTCTTTAGAGCTTTTTATTTCCTTTAGTATTGTCTAACTCTCCTCTGAATTTCATGAGAGGAGTTCAAGCAACCAGAGAGCTAGAGCATCCAAAAGTAGTTATTTCTCTACAGAGCGCACAGGAACAAGTGTGTATGTCCGGTGAAGACCGGAGGTTTGGGAACCTTAGCAGAGGTATTCCCAGGTTCATCCTTTAGAGTTTATTATTCCCCTTCATGTCTTCTAACTTTCCTCCAACTTTCATGAATTTAGATCAAGAGGGTAAGGAGTTAGAAGGTCGGGAAGTTGCTGGTTCCACGTAGGAAGCGTAGGAACTAGGGTATTCTTCCAGACATGAATTCAAACTCTAGGAGCATTCCTAGAGGTAGGTTATCTCATGTATGGCTTAAATTGTTGTATATTCCTTGTGATTTTGATGATGTCAAACACTATGAGATGATGATGATATATGTGTTGATGCTTCATTGGACTTAATGTCATCATGAGTCATAGTGCATTGATCTTGTAGCATTATTTTTATGCCTTGTTGAAGTCACCTGTTGATGCATTTTTTATTCTATCATGATCTTGGTGCGGACACCAGGGCCAGAGATCAGCTTGACTCAGCAAGCTGCTTGTACCGGACACGCAGCATGACTCAGGCGACGCCGACATCCTTGTGGCTGGGGGGACAGTCTGGAGTCTCCACTTGAGTTTTGATATTTTTGAGTATGTATTTGGAGTGTATTTGGTGTGTATTTGTATTTTTGGATTTAACTTGGGTATTTAATTTGGGTCCAAGGGAAATGGTCCAAGCGAGAATAAAGACCAAGGAGCCAATGTTGACTTGGTGAGAGGGGCACCCCCTTCTTTGTCCCCATGTGGTAAAATATTTTATTACCACATGTCTCCCTTCCCCATTATGCCCCTTTCTCTCCCCTTGACCAAGGATATCTAGGGTCTTTTGTCCTAGGTCTAGGGTTTAATATATAATCTCTCTTGTGTCATTTTGATGCCAGAAAATATATGAAATTGAAGCAATATTGGCCAAGGGCGCCCTCCCCCTCTCTCTCTTGTTCTTCCTCGTTCTTCCTTCTTCCTCCTTGCAGCAGTAGATCCAGGGTGTGATGCCCATTATTTTGGAGTGATTCCCACTTCTACCTCCTCCCCTGGATGCGACTTCTAGCCACCGTCGCCGCCGCCTCCATTCGTGCCACCATCGAGCCGCCACGGACCTTTCTCCGGCTTGCTGTCCAGATCTGCGACCTGCAGAACAGAAGGTGAAAGAGGAGGTTGGATCTCCAGATCCGACCATCTGATCGAGATGAAATTTTGATGGTTGGTTCCCCCTATCGTCCCCCACTCCCAGTTTAATTTCATGTCAATTAGCCTCCGTTTGAGCCCCTTCCTAGTAATTTCTTTCCACCCCTCGCAACCTGCCTGTGTGCAGATCTGCTAGACAGTAGTCTTTAAGATCTATTTTTCCCACCCCCTAAACTGTGTCAGAAAATTACAAAAATATGTGTGCGTGATCCTCACTTCCCCCCCTCTCACCCATAAAATCCCCAAGACCTAGATCTACCAATTTCCCTTCGGTCAAACCCCATCTACAGGCAGAACACAATCTATCCTATCTGTTCTGTAATTCGAACCAGACAAACTACAGGGGTGTAGAGATTTGCATTTCAAATCTGATCGTTGGATGATTCCAAAATCTTGATGGATTGAAACCTTTCTAGTGCCCTTCGCAACGGCGCTAGTTTCGTCCCCATCCGACATTGGATCTGGGAGTGGTGACCATTTTTGTCGGGTCGTGCAGATCTATCCCATGACAGGCCAGCAATAGCAGTCCCCGATTAAATCGTCTAAAAATATGCCAGCTCAAATTCAGAGGCCGCCGCTTCCGTGAATCGACCAGGGACGTCCCGCCATCATCGCAGCATATCACTGCCGCGAGAAGACTTCCGGAGGTCCCCGTTCCATTGAACTTCACTGCTTGTTGTTCTGCAGTCCAGATTCGTGCCGATCAAGACCTGCATCCTGCACCCATCCCGCGAACCCCCATCGACGTGCTGCCTGCCAACCCAAGATCAGTGCTCCCAGGTCCATTGTGTAGCCTATTACCTCCCTGAGTGGAGTGGGCCGTGGAATTACTTCTGTAACTATTGATTATTTTACTGTACCGGGAGTTACGGGTCTTGGCCAGGACGTCTTCCCCACACCCCGAGCATGGAGGTACTCACACCACCCTCCTTGTTGCATTTGCTTGTTCCGTATCTGTTCTTGATGCCGCTGCATGTGAGCATGTTAGGTTCCTAGCTTGATCTATTTTAATCACCGTTGTGAGAGTAAGTGCGTGACCCATCCCATGACTCGATCTGAGTATGAGTGAAAGTATTGACCACCCGAAACTCAGTGCCGATTTCTCAACCATGCAGATCGACACGTTTCCCTCGCTTGGGATGATCATGAGCTAGCACTTTCTGTTGGGGGCATGTTTGCCTCTTTTGGAACTCTTTAGGTGTCGAGTTGTTCATGTCGTCGCTGGTCACGTCATCTTTTTGATCATGTCGTCCCCTAGAGTCCCAAGTTCGCAACAAGTCCATGTCGAGTCTCCTATTGTCCCGCATCAGATCTAATCATATACAGAAGTGTGTGTCTGAAACAAGGGTGGACAACATAGACAAATGTGATGAAGTTAATCATATACAGAAGTGTGTGTCTGAAATAAGGTTTGACAGCATAGACAAACGTGATGAAGTTGATGAAGTCAAGCTAAATAGCAGCTTAAGCTCAAGGCTGTAGTGAAGGCTCAGTGCAGATATAGCAATCTATACAAGCAATCCTCAGCAAACCTTCAGTAGAGTTAGCTATACAAGATCATGCCTTAAGCTAAGATCGGTCGATCAAACAGATCATTTCGATCAACCAAAATCACCAGAAGAGAAATCAAGAGAATCAAGCATTCTAGTTGTTATCAGGACATCGACGCAGGATTGACACTGCATCGACGCAGCGATGCTAAAATCAACTGACAACAATTCTGCATCGACGTATCAGAGAGGATGCATCGACGGAGCGAGAGACACATAATCGCATCTAAAGCACATGCCTCGATGCATCAGTTTAGAACTACAATTTGGAAGTCTGCAAAGTTGAAGCACCAAGAATTCTGCCTCGACGCATCGAGATGTCCCATATGCGTTATTACAAAGACAGGTTGATGTAGCAGTACAATCTACTGCTTGGACAGGTCGATGCAGCTGTACAATCTACTACTTGGATAGGTCGATGCAGCAGTACAATCTATTGCTTGGGTAGAGAAAGGTCGATGGAGTAGCTAATGCAGAAGCTTTACTCAAGATAAACAGCATATTGCTATGGCTGATTGGAAGACTTTGGAGCTCTAGCTTACATACATATACAGATTCATGAGTTTGTTCCAACACCTAGAGAAGAAGAACGACCTCGATGTAGTGATGCTCAAAGGATCCTTTTCTAAATCTTGGATCAACGTAACACAAGAGCTGCACCAACGCAACAGATCTAAAACCAACTCATAGCATCAGTGAGAATTCTGCATCGACGTAACACAAGAGCTGCACCGATGCAACAGATCAACGCTACAACAATTGGACGTCAACAACTTTGAAGCATCCAAGCACTGCATCGACGCAAGAAGAAGGTTCATCAATGCAACCCCTTCTAATCTTCTAATTCAGAAGTATAGGAGACGGACTTAAGAAGATCACATGGGAGTCTCATCTAGCCTTGGAATGAAAATTACAATCCACGTGGCAGGTTCCTAGAAGATTCATATCATTCGAATATTCCTTTTGCCACATGGACCAATGGGAAAATAAGAACCAATTGGTTTATCCATAAACATCTACGGAGCCTCTGCTCTATAAAAAGAGACCTTCTTCTACCAAATAAAGCGTGCGGCTATGAGAAAGAGAAGGAGGCCATCTTCGAAGTATACAAGGAAATATATGAGAGGAAGAAAAGCAACATCGAGCCAGAAAGAAAAAGAGAAGATTAGGGAGATGATCTGAGAGAGAATGAGAAGAAGAGAAACAGATAGAAGCAGCCAGTTTCATGAAGAGTGAGTGCAGCCAAGGGCTCAATTGAAGATCTGTGGTGTTGTTTAGCTCATGGATCAAATCCAGAGCTATTTTGTTCCTGAGGAGCTACAGTTTGTCTGTTCATTCTTTTGTGTTTTCTTTTCACCTGTTCTTCATCTTTTCTTCTTGTTTTTCGATACCATGTTTGGAGATCAGGGTTCCCTCTGAGGTTTCAAAGGAAGGGAGAGGTGTTCTCTCCGAAGTCCCCTCTATAGGTTCAGAGGAAGAGAGGTCTCCGACCTCTGGTTGTGTGATCTGCGGGGCGCAGTTCACGGGGTTCCTTCTGTAAAGGCAGAAGAAGGGAGGATTGTCCTCCATGTGTTGCATTGCGCAGTGTGCTTCGATCTCTACTGAGTGTAGGATTGAACGTTAAGGGATTTGTCTCCCTTGGGTCTTAAGCTGTGTATCAGCAGTTGTTGTAGACTGAGTCTGCGGTCTTGCATTTGCAAGGGGAAGCCTCACTCAGGTTGAGTGAGGGGTGGATGTAGATTTGCGAAGCAGATCGAACCACCTAAAAATTCATGTGTTCTGTGGATTGCCTGTGCTTTCATTCCTTATCCCCTATCCCCCATTCGCAGGTCAGTACGTGGGCTGATAGTCTTTTATGTTCTGAATTGGATTGACTAGCTAGTGTTCGATAAATTGCTCTATTTGAATGAATGCTTAATTGATTTCTGATTGATCACCTCCGGTAGTGTTTGCCAAGATCAGCGTGTGCTTAGCTCTAGCATACCGCTATATGTTTGATGGTGGTTATGTCTGAACCCTGATTGTTGTTTGCTTTTACTTGGAGTGCTGTAATCATGTCTCAAGCGTTCGAGTTTAGTTTCATGAGAATTGTTAATCATCCGTGAGCATATGCATTATGGGTGTTTACCCTCTTGCCATCTGTAGCTTTCTTGTTTCAATTTGCTACACTTTATTTATGCCTTTTGTATTTCAAATTGGGCAAAGGTTTTGTAGTTAGATCCATTCACCCCCCTCTGGATCTCTCCGTGCACCCATCTATTTCAAAACATAAATATCAAGTTAGGATTAAAAGCCCTCTGATATTGCTCAATTTCATGTTTTCTACGTTGAGTATTTGATGTTTTCTCATGACTGCGCAATCAGATTTTTCACTGCATGATATCCCTGCACCTTAATTAAAAGAGAAGAATTCTTAGCCCAATTCATGCATTTTCTTCATGTTAGACATGTTACCATATCCTAACTTTCTGTTCCCTTTAGTTTCTATGCATGTATGGCCCTAGATAGCCCCTGCACATCGGAGTTTTTCTTCTGTCTGTAGAAGACAGAAGGTGGACCATCAGAGGCCGCTATTGTCAATAGGTGGTTCCAGACTGACCGCTATTTGCAAGAGGCGGTTCTCGCCAGATTGTTTTCTACTTTTTGTAAACCCCAAATAGAACATAGATCAGCCCTTATAAATATATCATAAGCTTAAGTAATTAGGTCCTATTCCTAGTTATCTCCTTATATTTATGATATTGGTTCTATTGTGCACCAATCATGGTAGATTTCATGACCTTCATGTTTTAGAAACTATTATAAATCTTATGCTAATTTCATGCCAAAATCTTATAGTATTGTGTTAAAGTTATTTTCATATGGTTTATAGAACTTATTTCACTGATGTTTGATCGCTGTTTTTACATGTATCATTCTTCTCTTCAGTCTTTCTTAAGTACATAGCATGTATCCCGGTACGTTGCTATTAGTTACATACGCACTTGCTAGGCACACTCTCTTGGACTTGTGACCCTCTCTGTCGGATATTCCTTCTGTCGGACTAGGTGATCATGTTTCAAGGCCTCTGTAAGTCTCCGCGAGCTTGGGATTCCCACTAGGACGCCGAGCTGGTTGTACCCTAAAAACCCAATATATTAGAAAGCACTTGAGTTTCTCGCATTTTTCTGCACCCTGGAATGATAATGGCCTTCAGATGAGCGCCACCTTATGGTAGCAGCCCTGGCGTGACCGCATCCTTCCTACAATTTCACTGCGTCGATCCCTTTTTCCTTCTGGCGTCGACTCTACCTGATAGCGGTCTTGACCTGACCGCTACTTTCAAGAAACGGTCTTCCCTTGATCACGTTTTCCCAGTTCATGTCTAACCCGTGGTTTGACCTAAAGGGTTAAGTCTACTCTGTTCCTAGATGGTCTTTTGATTATCTAGAACCCAAACCTTATACAATAAGTTATTAATGAACTATGGAAATTAACGAATGTATCGTTATGCTGTCGGATTTCTCCTGTAGCATGCCCTAGTAATTATTTCATCCTTGAACTCTCATGATTCATATTGGGTGCATTCTTACCTTGATATTGTTGTCATGAACTATTGTTTAAACTTTACAATATTGGCCTGCATTTCTATTTCTCATGGAAGTAGCTTGATTTATAACGTGAAGATGTAAGAGCGGGCACGGACAGTATTCAAGGGCTCCACGCTAGCCCCCTCGACTGATGGCTAGAAACATACTGTAAAACATGGGGTATGATGAACACTGGTGTCGCATTGCGTCGGGAGTACTTTTTTTATAAACGGGTGAAAACCACGAGGCTCATCATGAAATTATACATTCTTGTTACATGACCTTCTAGTGCATAGCCTTTATGGTTATGAAAAGTACATTCTCGTTACATTATAGTACATTCTCTTTAATGAAAAGCCACATTATATTCTTATTTGATCATGCCCTCATTCTACATGAACACTCATATCTCTATGATTATTATCTTGTTACTAGTGTGTTGTATATGTGATTTTGATGATTACAAAATAACTTTGTTGCTTGGCCTTATGCTTGAATGCTTATTGAGGTTTTTTATGTGTTTGAATCTCCTTATCCTCTTGCTATGAAGTTTGAAATGGTTATGGAGATTTAGTAGTGTGATTGCTTGAAGATCTTGATCAACGTCACATGGTTTCATGTGTAAATGATTTGCTTGTATATGGTTTTTATGAAGAAACCATGATTGGGTTTTAATGAATGATGCTTGATATAAAAATTGTTCACTTGGTGAAAATGGGGTATTTGATGGTCACATGTATTACATAAATGCATGTCTACGTATTTTCACCTTTGGCTAAAATTCTGGGTTGTTTTCATGAACATCTTTCATGAGGTTGCATTGCATTGGAAGTAATTTATGCATCTTTGAATTGAGGTTTTTGGGTTTTTTAATGTGCTTAATCTACTCTCATAAAACTTGTTGGAATATGTTTTGAATGGTCCTAATACTTTGTTGAAAGCATGGTAATTTTATCTTGCTTTTTGGGAATAGTTTTAATACTCAAACGGGGCTTATTATAGTGTTTTCAGACCCTGTAGGAAAGGGGTCGACCCCTGGGGTCGACCCCCCCTGGGCTGTGTGTTGTCTGCATAGCAGACAGCCTAGCTACCTGAAGGGGTCAACCCCAGGGGTCGACCCCTCTAGACTAAGGTCTGGTTGTGGCGTTTTTTTGGCAGACTGTGTGAGGGTCGACCCTCAGGTCGACCCCCTCCGGCATGGGATTTCTGGATCCGATCTAAACCTATTCTAAACCTCGTGAAACTTTACCAAACTACCCCCCAAAGGTTCTTAATGTTATGAGGGTGTTTCTAACATGTTTTAGGAGGGTTATATGAGTCATTTGGGCAACCTATCTTGCATATGTATGTGAACTCCGAGTTTTGGAAGACAAGAACCCTAATGCTTATTTGATTTTTCTTGTAGGAGAAGAAAAGGGGGAAAAGGAAGAGGAGCTCTTGCAGGGAGGTTATCATCTACATCCGTGAAATTTTGGAGCTCGTGATATAAGGAAAAGAGGAGCAGCTCGAGAAGAGGAGCAAGATGATACCGACTTTGTGATCATCTGTCGACGAACCGAAGAGAACCGGGTCTTCTAGAGAAGGGGGAATTCTATATATGTTGGGTTTCTTGTTTTTGGTCTTTCTAGAATATCTTAGGCTTGAATGTTTTCATATCAAAATATTTAATCTACTTCTAAATGATTATCTTGTGTGGGGGTTCGGAGAAAGGGTTCTCCGAGTGTTTGTGTTGATGCGGTTGCGTCATTTTGTGCGGAGCATATCTATGTGTGTGCTTGGGCGTAACTTGGGGTGTGTTCCCCATGTGTGGTTGGGAGTTTACTCTCGTGTGGTTGTGTAGGCATCCCCCTATGTGTGTGTGTTGGAAATTGCCTCCGTGTGTGTGTGGGAATTTTTCTCCTAACTATTTTTAAGAGTAGTGAAGCCTCACCGGTTTGGTGAGGGGTGGATGTAGGGAACTCGTCGTGGTCCCGAACCATCATAAAAATCCCCGTGTCTTATGGTTTGAATTATGTGATTACCGTTTTATCTATTTACGCAATCGTGTGAGCTCAATAAGATTGAGAGAATCTAGTTTACCCTGCTTAGTTTCAATTTCTCAATCTTGTTAAACTTGCTAATTCCACTGCGAGTAGGTTTAAGTTTTTAATTGGACATATTTTTAGTAGAGGGATCTATTCACCCCCAATCAGGTCCGTGTTATTGCACTACGGGACCCCAACAATTGGTATCAGAGCGAGGCTTTGTTGTCCCTAGATCTCACGATCTATAGAGTGATCCCAGTGCATTCTATAATCATGATTTTTTCTCTTAAACATATGTCGATGAATTGCTTACCTGTTTTTGATGGTCATGATTACATTTCTTGGAGAAATGCTATGTGTGTTTATCTTGGTTTGCATGAGCCTTATATTTGGAAAGTCATATGTGAAGAACCATATAAACAATCTACAAATGAAAATCTTTGAGCATTAAATTTTCTAAAGAATAACATTGAATGTGAAGTACTTTCATGTATTTCTCCTTGTAGGTCAGCAAGAGACCTTTGGGACGAGTTGGCGTGAAAGTATGAAGAAGAAGTGATGGATCCATGCTTAATGGCTCATGGTGACGAAAATTCAGAGGAGATAAATTCTGAGTCTGAAGAGCTTTCTGTTGAGGAATGGAAATTAGCTTACATTAATTTGTATGAAAATTGTAAGAAGCTCAAATCAGAAAATAAAACATTGAAAAAGAAACTTGATAAAAATGTGCATGATAATCTTCTTTGTGAAAGATGCATTGATTTAGAATAAAAAATTAAAAATCTACAAAATAAAAATAAATCTCTTGAATCAAAAGTCGAATTATTTTTAGATAAGATTTCCTGCATGACTGAAAAGCTTGAAATGGCTAGGAAATCTAATATATCATTTGAAATTGAAAATGATTGTCATGATTTGCTTGATCAGAATAAACTCTTGTTGTCTAAGATTTTATTACTTGAAGAAACAAAAAAATATCTTAGAAAAAAGTTAGATTCATTGTCTAATGATGAAAAATTATTTGAAAAGCTTCTTGATAGTGAATTTGATAGCAAGAGCATCATAAGTGAAAATGAAGAGCTTAAAAAGAACAACAGTGCTATGCTAATTCAGAATTCCCTGCTTGAGGGTAGATTGAACAGTTTTGATAAAATTTAAAAAGAGAATGCTTTGTTAAAATCTAGAAATGAAAAGTTGAAACAATTAAACAACGCCATGTCTGAAAAATTGTTAACTTTTGAAAAAGGGAAGGCTTTGGATGTCAATGCTGAATCTGAAAAATTACTTGTGTTGGAATAAGAGATTGAAATCTATAAAATTACCAATAGAGTATTGAATGAGACTATTATTTGCAGCGAACAAGAAATTGTAAGTTATGAGCAGCACGTTGCTTCACTTGAATATGAAATTGTTGATTTAAATGCATCTTTGTCTAAGTTTGTGAATGGGAAGGAAAACTTGAACAAGATATTGGGGACTAAGGTGAATTTCCAAAGAGAGGGGCTAGGCTATAATCTTGTGAACAAAAAGAAGTTTGAAAATAAAGTATATACATCTTTTGTGCACAATTCAAACATAGCCAGCACATCAAGTGGGTCTCCAAATCAATCTACTCCTCAAACAACAAAGAAAATTTTTGAAAATAATTTTAAGGAAAAGAAAATTTTTAACACAAAGCCAATGCAAAAAAGATTTCAAAAAGTTCAAGGTGGGCGAAAAATAAAATTGAATGTTAAATACTTTTACTGTGGCATGCATGGTCATGAAATGGATGATTGTAAAGTCATGAAAATGGATGATGAAAATGCATGCAAAGATAAATCTTTTTTCAAAAGACTAAGAAATGTATCTTGCTTCTATTGTCATAAACTTGGCCATGTGATGAAAAATTATTTTGTGAAGTAAAAAGATGAACTTCATGTCATGAATGCTAAGTTTAATGTTCAAAAAAAATTCAATGACAAACATGCTTATCGTGCTCAAAGATTTTCATTTAACAAGGAAAAGTTCTTTGGAAAAACTTATGCTTATAATGAAAAATCATTTGTTAGAACTACTTCTCCTTGTTGCTATCATTGTAAGAAGTACAGGCATGTTATGAAAGAGTGTTGGCTTTTGAAAACTGATAATTTTCATACTTCTAGAATGAATGCTAGGTTTAATTTTGTTAAATCTAGACCTTTTGAAAATAGAAGAAGGAATATTTTTGAAAACTAACTCTTTTGATCATGCTAAAAGGAAATCTTTTGCTAGAGTTGCCACACCTCAATGCTATTATTGTGGAAACCATGGGCCTGTCATTGAGGATTGCAGGATCATGAAAAATGATGATATTATGGTAATGAAAAAGAAGAAAACTTCATTTGGTGGCAGCGCTATTTATCAAAAGGGACCCATGAAGGCTTGGATTCCTAAATCCGTCAAATGAGTTGATTTTGATGAAGGTGTGCCTTGAGGTAAATAAAGAATGAAAGGGGTTCCAATAAAGGGGAACAATGCACACTCGTTTGGTAATACCCTGACTTTACTTTTTCTTTGTCAAATTGGTGTTTTTGATGTTTTCCCTCTGCTACTTTGTTATGCTTTAAATTACAAGTTCTTTACAAGCCATTCATGCTTTCATTGAATGAATTCATTGAATATAAAATGGTGACATGTGGAAGGGCAGGTCAAGCCTGTCTGAAAGGTATCACCATGCGTGAGAATGTGCCTCCGCCCGGTATCATGAGTCTTCTATGCATATGGCATCAAACTTAAATGAATTTTGTGAAATCATGTATTTGATTAAGGGAGAGTCTTGTTAGCAGAGAAATTTGAAATTCATGCTATTCCATTCTCTTTTTGGATGATGATATTGCTCTATAGTTGCTTATCATGTTGGGAAAGATGTAAGGCTTTGTTTGAAACTCTTGAATCTTCTGTTCAAAATAAAATTATGTTCTATCATCTGTAAAAATGCATTTCATGCATTAGTTGCATTAGATGCATACAGAATTGTCATGTGTAATGTGAAATCTTGCATTCCGCACCCTTGTTGCATTCTGAATTACATTTTACATATTTCCTCATTGTGTGCTTGCATGTTAATATATACTACAACCCCTTCCTTGAAATTTAATTCTAAGATCATACACTCCCTTGATATATAATGTTGCATCTGAGTCTTAACAAGTGTGTTTTTTGCCATACACTCAGGGAGAGAAAAGATTTGTTAAGTGTAACTAGATAGGGGGAGCTGCATTGTTATGTGCTCAAAAGGTTTTCGATATATATGCTAAATCAAATTCGGACACTACTTGCATAAAATGTGATAATGAGTGTTAATCATACGGATATAGGAATTTCCTTTCAACAATCTAGAGATATTAAATTTTCTGCATGTATATTAAAGAGCCAGTTGAAGAAAAAGTTGCCTGCCTATGTGTTGAAAGAAAATGAAAAATGAAAGGCAGAGCAATGTTTAGTCTCACTGAGTAAATTGGGCACATGTCACCTGAGACGTGATGTGGTTCATTTCAAAAAGGTGTTGTACTATAATATCTCTGCTCAAAATGAAGTGAAACGGTTAATACTCTTAGTAACAAGGGAGTCTGACATGAGCTCCATGTGTCTCCTCACGTAAAAAGGAGTTATTTGAACTTGATCACTCAAGGAAAAATTCTGATTGTCTTTGTGAAAAATTTTGAATTGAGAAATTCTGAAAATCTCATTGTGGCAGAGCGTAGCCTCCAATACGTTGTTCTCATTAATTGAAGTGTAGTTTGTATAATCTCTCATTGTGTTGATATGAAAATCTGAATATCCATATTACAACAATCTATTTTCATGTTATTCACTTACACATATGAAAATTTGATTTAATATATATTCAGAAAATTGATTGATTGCATTGGCTTTTGCTTAATTCTCCTATATGATTGCACAATCCCCTAGGTGTACACATGAGCTTTCTGGTTTTACTGACTCACCTAAACTTTTCGTACACCTATCCCTTCGCTTTAAATAAAATGAGGGAGTTATATTCCATGATTATACATTTATTTGCTTGGAGGTCAATCATACATGATCATTCTACTTGCACTCTGCATGTTCATATTGCCCATAACTTGCATTTCAAACTAGTGCAATTAGTTCATGCATATTGTGCATATTTGGCATTCATAGCATTCACATGTGCATATTTTGAATTGCAATTTTTTGAACATATTGTGCATGTGATTCTCTTAATAACCTCATTGCCTGCCAATTTTTGTCAATGACAAAGGGGGAGAGATAGTAATTCTATGCTTAATTCATGAACATAGTATTTTGCATGCCAGTTCTGATTATACTAAAGGGGAAGAAAGCGATGTTGGTTTTTAGTTTACTGCTATCATGTATTCCCCTTGTTGATCCCCATTTTTAATTATGTCAAAGGGGGAGAGAGCTTTAATGCGTAACATTTTGTCATCATCAAAATGGGGGAGATTGTTGTATATGTGATTTTGATGATTACAAAATGACTTTGTTGCTTGGCCTTATGCTTGAATGATTATTCATGTTTTTCATGTATTTGAATCTCCTTATCTTTTTGCTATGAAGTTTGAAATGATTGTGGAGATTTAATAGTGTGATTGCATGAAGATCTTGATCAACATCACATGGTTTCATGTGTAAATGATTTGCTTGTATATGGTTTTTATGAAGAAACCATGATTGGGTTTTAATGAATGATACTTGATACAAAAATTGTTCATTTGGTGAAAATGGGGTATTTGATGGTCACATGTATTGCATAAATGCATGTCTAAGTATTTTCACCTTTGGCTAAAATTCTGGGTTGTTTTCATGAACATCTTCCATGAGGTTGCATTGCATTGGAAGTGTTTTATGCATCTTTGAAATGAGGTTTTTGGGTTTTTTAATGTGCTTAATCTACTCTCATAAAACTTGTTAGAATGCGGTTTGAATGGTCCTAATACTTTGTTGAATGCATGGTAATTTTATCTTGATTTTTGGGAATGATTTTAACACTCAAACGGGGCTTATTATAGTGTTTTCAAACCGTGCAGGAAAGGGGTCGACCCCTGGGGTCGACCCCCCCTGGGCTATGTGTTTTTTTTTTCCAGAAAACCTTACCTAGAGTTTGATGGGAGAATGCTCCCCTTGCCAGAGGTAAGGAGATGAGCCACTCCACCATCAGACCTCTAGGAGGTAAATATTATTGCTAATAATAAAAGATGAAGTTACATCACTCGAATACTAGGCAAGCCTAGCTTGTCTAACCGAGCCTCTCCCTTAATAATAGAGGGTAGCTCATTAAAAGAGAAAAAAACATTACATTTGGAATTACAAGCTAACGAGGCCAAAGAATCCGCGACTTTATTCCCTTCTCTATAAATGTGGTTGATCCTGTCATGCTGAGTAGTTGATCTCCAGATATCACGAACAAATGAAAGAATAGACCATGGACAGTGAATCTCCTTATTGATAATCCTGACAAGAATATGAGAGTCACATTCGAGGTAAGCAGGCCGATCACTGATAGTATGCAAGTACTTGATACCATCAAGAAGTGCTCTAGCCTCTGCAATTAAATTGTTGGCCTGACCATAGTAGTGAGAGTAAGGTAGAATGACATCACCCTTGAAATTTCTAATGACCCCTCCTCCTCCAGAGACCCCATTTTGTTTGCAAGCACCATCAGAGTTGAGTTTAAGGAAGGGCCAAGGGGGGCATATCCATTTAATGATTTTCAGCTGAGGAGCATTAGGAGACTGAACAGCAATGCCCAGAGACTTCATAAGTTCTTTTTTTTCCTTGTCCGATTCCTTAAGATTAGCAGCCGCACAGTTCTGTATAACTTGGGAAATGATTTGATGTAGAATGCTGGAATATGATATAGATTTACCTTCATACTTTACTATATTCCTGGCTTTCCATATGTCCCATAGACCATACCCAATGATTGCAAGCATAAGATGTCCATAACCTGATTTAGGAAGGATTCTGTTAGTTATCTGCAAGATGAAAGTTCTAATTGAGTTGCCTTCCAGACGCAGTCCAGCACTTCTGAAATGGGACCAGATGTAGACAGCAAGTTCACTTTGGAGAAACAGATGATTCATATTTTCCTCATGGTGCATCTGACAGCAGGAGCATCTAGAACATAAAGGAATCCCCAATCTCTGGATATTAGAATCAACAGGAAGACAGTTATGCAAGATCTTCCACACATGAATAGATATTTTGGTTGGCAGCCATTGTGACCATAACCGAGCCCACATAATAGTAGACTGACCGTTGTTATTATCAGCCAGAATCTGATAAGAAGAAGCAACTGTGCATTTTTCGGAGGATGACAGACTCCATACTTGAAAATCAGAATCTTGAGTCAGTGTGGTATTCTCAATAGCTGATTTGATATGAGAAGGGACCAGCCTATTCAGCAAATCAGAATCTTCACTAGATGGATGAGACAAAAAATCTTTCACAGTTACATTGGGATTTGGAATAATGTTATCAGGAACAAATTCTGATAGACAGTGTTCACCAATCCAAAAATCATTCCAAAAGTTTGTGCTGTTTCCATCTCCGACAACCACCTTTTTATTTTGAAGGATAATGTTTTTTGCCTTGAGCCAGCTTCTTCTAGTGAAACCATTCATGTTTTTGAAATGCACTTCTCGAAGATGGGTCTGACCAATATACTTAGCTCTGAAATGGACGGCCCACAAGGAATTAGAGTGCAAAGCCTGCCATAGCATCTTAACTCTTAAAGCAGTTTCCATATGTCTGAGGGACATGATGCCAAGTCCTCCCTGTGTGATGGGCCTACAAATGTTCTGCCAAGATCTCCAGTGCCTTTTATTACCATAGTGGGAGCTGCCCCAGAAGAAGTTTGCAAAACACCTCTCGAGAACTTGATGTGTTCCTGAATGCAAGGGAGAGGAAGAGAGGGAATAAATGGGGATCGAGGATAAGACATGCTTTATTAGAATTAGCCTTGCACCCTGGGATAGAAGCCCTGATTTCCAGCCAGATATTCTTTTTTTATGGAAGAAATAATGCCTGCAAAATAAATTTTTTTATTTCTGCCAAGAACCAGAGGCAGCCCAAGATACTTGTGAGGAAAGTTTAGCCTGGTGAAACCAGTGATATTATGAATCCGAGTGGCAGCAGACTCCTGAATCTTGGGGTGTAGAAAAAAACCACTCTTGCTAACATTGATAAGTTGACCCGAGCTCTTTTCATAAGTGTTGAGCACTTTCAGTAAATTCCTGATTGAAACAATGTTTGCTTTGCTGAAGATCAAGGTGTCATCTGCAAATAAGAGATGTGAAATGGGGGGGGCATCTCCGAGGACCTTGGTACCATTCAACACAGCCATTGGAATGGGCGAGCTTTAAAGATCTACTAAGACTCTCCTCAGCAATAATAAATAGTGAGGGGGCAACAGGATCTCCTTGCCTCACACCCCTGGAAGACTTAAAGTAACCAGCTGCATCCCCATTTAACAGGACTGAAAACCAACAGTTCTTGACCATTTTTTCAAGCATCTGAATGAAAGGTAGCCTGAAACCAAATTTGTATAAAACAGCAAACATGAAATCCCACTCTAACCTGTCATATGCCTTTGCCATATCAAGTTTAGAAATGACATTGTTGCCTCTAGTTTTTCTGCCCAAATCATGAATCAGATCTTGAGTCAAAGCAATATTTTCAACAATGTGTCTACCCCTTACAAAAGCAGACTGCTCCATAGAGATGATCTTAGGAAGAATCAAAGCTAGCCTTTTGTTAACAATGGAAGAGATTATCTTGTAGAAAAATTTGCATAAACTAATGTAATGGGGCGGAATTCTGAAATGTCTTCAGCATTAGACTTTTTAGGGATAAGAGCTATAAGAGTTGAAGTCACACTTCTAGGGAATTTCTGCTGGGTGCTAAATGCCTCTTGGACTGCAGTCACAACAAGGCTAACAATTAGAGGCCAAGTCTTATGATAAAAAGCACCTGTGATCCCATCGGGCCCTGGTGCACTATCAGCAGATAGATTGAAAACCACATCTTTTATCTCCAACTCAGAGGGAATAGCACAGAGCATGTCATTATCTTCCTGAGTAACCAGGGAGGGAATGCAGTTCAAAGAATCATCTGCTATATAGTGATCCTGAGACGTAAATGCTCTTTGAAAATATGATGCAGCAATTTATTTCATTTCCTCATGATCTGAAGTGGGTAAACCAGCAGAATTTCAAAGCTGAGAAATGCAAAATTTTTGTCTCTTAGCCATGGTAGAGGTGTGAAAGAATCTAGTATTTCTGTCCCCCTCCAGCAGCCATTTAATACCAGATTTCTGTCTCCGAAAGCATTCTTCCTGAAGCAACCTATCCGATTGCAGAGATTTAGCCTCCTCTAGGATTTGGAAGTTTGCCTCCGTGGGGTGAATATCATAATTGTGCTCTGCTTTAAGGAATGAGTCTTCTGCTTCCATCAGGTTTGAATGCACATGGCCAAAAGTTTGCTTATTCCAAATCCTTAACATTTTTCTTAGATACTTGAGTTTCAGATATAGGGTTGTCATGGGAGAGGAAGCCAGGGGACTGTTGTGCCAACAAGATTGGATATCAGCAAGGAATTTATCATGCATTGTCCACATTTTTTGAAAACAAAACCTACTCTTAAATCTGCTTTGATTTAAAGCTTTAACCAATAATGGAGCATGGTCAGAAGCTTCTCTTGATAAATGTTCGACAGAAATGGGGAACAAATTCAGCCACTCAGCGTTGAGAAGAACCCTATCCAGCCTTGCCCAAATGCCTCTACCTCCAGTTTGATTATTGTGCCAAGTATATTTCGATCCCAAATATCCAGCATCCATTAACTCACAGTCAGCAACACAGTTATTAAAATCTGAAATAGCTGCCAGGTTAGGGGGGTTACCACCTAGCTTCTCATCAACATTAAGTATGCAATTGAAGTCCCCTGCTACTAGCCAAGGGCCATGTAACTGTGAGTGAACCAAGCGTAAAGAAATCCACAAGAGTTGTCTCTCAGCAGAAGTGCATTTAGCATAAACTAAGGATATGTGAAAAGTAGGTAAGGCCGTGCTAGTCTGAGATAGAGTGATCTGCTGGTCATCTCTACAAACAATCACAAAATCCAAAGGATCCCTCCAAAGAAACCAAATATGAGCCATATCTGCACTGTTAGCAATACCTTTGTTTAACCCCAGCTTTCTACAGATATTATCCAAGTTTCTGACATGAATTTTTGGTTCCAAAACGGCAAGATAATCAATTTTATGAGTTTTGAGGAAATGTTTAACCCTCCCTACTGATATATCATTTCCTATACCTCTAATATTCCAGATAATAGAATTCATGAGGAATTAGAGACAGGTAAATTACCCTCAGAACCTGACCTTGTCATGGATCTGGTGATGACCCCCGATCGATCCTGAAAAAGGACTCTCACATTATCAGTTTCAGCTGATTTAGCAATTACCTGTCTTTTGGCAACCAAATCAACTTGGTGCCGATGTTGGATATCACAGGAATTAGATATAACCTCCTGATCCGGCCGAAAACAACTGGATTCAACAAGGGCTAATTCAGGAACAGGAGCAATGACTCCAATGGTATCTGACTTTTGGCCTGAAGGGAGCTCCATAAGAAAAGGAGCAACATAACTAGATGAAGGTTTTTCATTGATAAACTCTGAACACCTCATATCAGGAATCCAATTGGCCTGACAATTTCGATCCACAATGTTCAGATTTGATGCAGGGACCATCAATTTGGGATTGGCAGCATGATTATCTCTTTCATCTACATTTTTATGCACTGACATACCCATGACATTCTCAGCCAATTTATCAGAAATCTGAAGAGATTGAGAAATATTTATCGCATCATTTCCTTGGTCAGTATGCATCACATCCTCTTGAGCAACATCTCTAGCAAGCACATTCTTTGAAGACACCACTGGTTTCCAGACATTTTTGGACTTTTGTATCGGACCAGAGGGGCCTTGAACAGGAACATTTTTGTTGTACTCTGAAGACCTTTGACTTTGCAGTCATCCAATGAGTGGCCTAATCTGGAGCAACCTGAACAAAATTTGGGAAGTACAGGATAGATAACATCTTGCCAAGCTCCAGCCCCCGGGATCCCAATCCACAATCTGTGAGGCTGATCCTTCGTGACATCCAGTTCAACACAGACACGAGCTACCATTGTGTTAGTCACATTCAAAGTTGAAGGATCAATTTTTAATACTCTTCCAATGTTTCCAGCAATTGACCTTAACATGGGTTCAACAAATAAATTCACCGGAAGCCCAGGGAAGGAGATCCAAACCAGAAGAATGGGGGAATCTTCATTTGGGGAAAAGTGCATTGTCCATTTGAAAAACCTGAACAACCGGCCATGGACAAACAACGAATCTCTCAGAAGAAGCTTCAAATAATCCTCCTGGTTTCGAAAGCGGAGAAGAAGGTGCCTGGTGTCGAGAGCACTGATTACAAAATCATCCTTGAAGCCACAACGTTTTGTGAGATGAGCTCTAATCTCTGGGAAGGCAGGCCTGCCATGGGGCGTTCGCGCCACCAAGGAGAAATCGAATGGTTTGAGCGACGCTGAAATTTCCTCTGCATTGAAGAATACAGCGGGTTCTCCTCCATCAGTCAAGGCTGGTTCATGAACAATTCCGTGGACATCCGGCGGCTTCATGGACGACTTGAGAACTTCAGCAAAGCAACGGCCATTTCCAGGAGAAAGACAGGTCGAATGAGCAGGCGGATGGGATGGAGCCATCGTGGGGGACGCAGCGGGGGCCACTGAGGGCCCCCCCAAAACCACCATGTAGAAACCAGGGATCTCAGCTTCGTGCCTCCATGGGAGGCGAGGGTTTTAGGAGCCAATCGGATGGGCTGTGTGTTGTCTGCATAGCAGACAGTCCAGCTACCTGAAGGGGTCGACCCCAGGGGTCGACCCCCTCCAGACTGAGTTCTGGTTGAGGCATTTTTTGGGCAGACTGTGTGAGGGTCGACCCCCTCCGGCACGGGATTTTTGGATCTGATCTAAACCTATCCTAAACTTTGTGAAACTTTACCAAACTACCCCCCAAAGGTTCTTAATGTTATGAGGGTGTTTCTAACATGTTTTAGGAGGGTTATATGAGTCATTTGGCCAACCTATCTTGCATATATATGTGAACTCTGAGTTTTGGAAGACAAGAACCCTAATGCTTATTTGCTTTTTCTTGTAGGAGAAGAAAACGGGGGAAAGGAAGAGGAGCTCTTGCAAGGAGGTTATCATCCACATCCATGAAGATTTGGAGCTCGTGATAGAAGGAAAAGAGGAGTAGCTCGAGAAGAGGAGCAAGATGATGCCGACTTCGTGATCATCCGTCGACGAACCGAAGAGAACCTGGTCTTCTAGAGAAGGGGGAATTCTATATATGATGGGTTTCTTGTTTCTGGTCTTTCAAGCATATCTTGGGGTTGAATGTTTTCATATCTGAACATTTAATCTACTTCTAAATGATTTTCTTGTGTGGGGGTTCGGAGAAAGGGTTCTCCGAGTGTTTGTGTTGACGCAGTTGTATCGTTTTGTGCGGAGCATATCTGCTTGTGTGCTTGGGCGTAACTTAGGGTGTGTTCATCGTGTGTGGTTGGGAGTTTACTCCCGTGTGGTTGTGTAGGCCTCGCCCTACGTGTGTGTGTGTGGATTTTTTCCCGGGCTATTTTTAACAGCAGTGACGCCTCACCAGTTTGGTGAGGGGTGGACGAAGGGAACCCGTCGTGGTCCCAAACCACCTTAAAAATCCCCGTGTCTCATGGTTTGAATTATGTGATTGTGTGTATCACCGTTTAATCTATTTACGCAATTGTGTGAGCTCGATAAGATTGAGAGAATCTAGTTTATCATGCTTAGTTTAAATTCCTCAATCTTGTTAAACTTGCTAATTCCGCTGCGAGTCGGTTTAAGTTTTTAATTGGACATATTTTTAGTAGAGGGATCTATTCACCCCCCCCCCTCTAGATCCGTGTTCCTGCACTACGGTACCCTAACATAGTGTTACTTGGTTTTATTCGCATGTTTTATCACATTTTCCTTTATCTTACCTTCTAGAGCTATATTACTAATTACTTAAACATGCCTTCGTGTTGATATGAAGATACCTACTGGACAAGTGTGCTCATTCCCTACTTTTTCAATCCTTTTCAAGAAACTCTAGTAGGGATTCGAACTACTCAAGTGACGGGTCCGAGAGTGATTGATGGTTCGAGAGAAGCCATAGCTGGTCTAGTCAAGAGTCTTGTTACCTTCACTATAATAGGCAGTGAAGTTGATCATATTGTGTAATTTTCTCTTTATTGAGTCTAGTAGTCAAAGAGAGTCAAAGATCAGTGTCTTTGTAACCTTCAACATTATTTTGCAATAAAGTGAAGATTTTTGCGCATACGACCTTGTGCATTCATCTTTTATGTGGATGTATTATTGTGCTCTGATTATATTGATAGCTTGAGGCATATTGCCGGCTGCTCACGTTCCTGACTTAATTCCAATGCATATCTCGGGGCGTGACACACGGGGCCAAAAGTTGACCAAAAGGTCCCAACCGCGTCGACAGGAGGCCAAGACAGGTGAAGAGGCTGCATTTCGGCCGACCAGGCCCCTAGGTTGGTCGACCAATAGGCTGGGTCGACCGACTGGTCCATGACTAGTCACCCCCCCAGACCTGGGTCTATCAACCGATCCATCTGGGTCAGTCGACCGAACCAGGACAAGCCGCCCTATTTGTGGCGAATGCATGATCGATCGATCGATTTCTCGAATCGATCGACTGATTTTGGCGACGCACCTGCGAGAGGTCTGCCATGGGAGCTCAAACCACGCCCCACTCAACCCATTTGAGGGGTAAAACAAGGGGAATCTCTTCCCCAATCTCCTTAGCATCGGGAGGTACCATTCAACCCACAAAAACCCTACTGAATCAATGAAACCGTCTCTCACCCTGAAAACTTGCAAATTAACCCTGACATGAAATAAAATCACTCTCGGCCTCACCTCGGACTACAAAATGCGGGGAAATTGGAAGGAAGGGCCAAGGATTCATCCCCCAACCTCCATTAACGATTTCCTGCATCGAGGATGTCGATTCCTCACGAAAATGAGCCTCGAACCCACGTCGGCTTCACAAACTCGCAAATGAGCTTCACCATGCCATCATGCCATCATGCCTCGCCGCCTCGCCCCACTCAATCTCCGTCGGTTGCCGAAGAGAGAGGGAGAGAAAGAGAGAAACGAGAGGAGAGAGGGAGAGAAATGAGAGAATGAGGGAGAGGGCGCGAAAGGGTTGATATTTATAGAAATAAAATTTGGGTTTTAAAAATTCAAAAAATATAAAAATGTGAAAAAATCATCCCCATGATCCTTGGAAAACGCACGACGCACCTACAATGTCCCGGATCTTGAAAACACATCAGTTCTCCCTACATAGCGGTCCGAAAGCCCGATAGCCAAAAATCTGATTTTAACCATAAAACCCAATCCAGGACCCACGAAAGTGCTCTGAAACACATGCATCCTGATCGGAAAAATCCGGGACGTTACATATCAACTCTACCTAGCTCCTCTCTCCCCTCTCTTGCCGCACTCGTCTCTCTTTTTTTTTATCTTCTCTAACTCTTTTCACGCTCTGGCTCTGCTTCCTCTCCCTTCTTCACGTCTTCCTTTTCGTTGCTCTCCATCTGTGTGTCTCTCTGTGTATCTCCTTCTCTATTCTTCTCCACCACAACCCCTTATATAAGCGTACATGCGTTTGAATCGGTGGCTCGATGGGTGAATGATGCGACGTTAAGGGCCATCGGATGGGGGCTCTGGTGTTATCGGATGGGGCGCAAAGGGCTACTAATTGAGAGCTCATGTCACGCCCCGAGCCTTTAATTACAGCGGAAGACTCGCTCGGAGAGCGCGAACAGCCGGCATGGTAAGCCTCTCGCAAGCAAGAATCAATCAGAGCGCAAGACAATCACCCAAATAAATGCAATTGCACAATAATATTCAAACTCCAACTTTATTTCATAAATGATCAATATTCAAGATACAATCACTAATTTGATTTCCATTCTACTAGACTCAAGAAATAGGAAAATTACATTGACTCAATCTAGACACTTTAACTTCCTAAGACTTCACTCTCATCTTTATAACACTTTCACTCGCTTCCGGACCCGCTACTAGTATAGCCCGAATTTGAATCCGAACTATTTCCATCTCCTGAAAAATATTAGAAAATAGGTCATGAGCACACTTGCCCAGTAGGTATCTTCGCATCAACATGAAGGCACTATTTAAGTAGTTATCATTTTAGCTCTAAAGAAATAAGGTTCAATCATGCGAATGCGAATCAATCATGCGATCAAATCAATAGAAACAAGATAACCATGTAAGATAGAAGGATCAAGAATGAACTAGCAAGAATATAACAAGAACATGATATTGGCCTTCCATGAACAAGAATGTAACGAGATTGTACTAGCAAGCCACATATTCCTCACTTTAGCATCTTATGCTTAAGAGTAAGTGCTTCGTGAATTTCTGTGGAATATCAAGCAAGAATGTCATGTTGTGCCGTGGATCTTCACTTATTTATAGAAATAGTACTCCCAGCGCAATGCGATGCCAGTAGCGTCATACCCCATGGTTTATAAAATAGTATGTTTCCGGCAATCAGCCGAGGGGACTAGCATAAAGCCCTTGAACACAATCAGTGCTCGATCGCATCTTCAGTTATAAATTAAGCTACTTCCACGTAGTATAACAGTAACGTATGGCCAAGAATATAGTACTTCCAACAATTTCATGATAACTAAAATAAATGAATGAATGCTTCAACATAAGAATGTAGGAGTCAAGAAATAGACTTTAAACAATGTCATGCTCATAGAGATAGCATAACGGTATTTTCCTTAACTTCCATTTCTTTTAGATCAATTTAAGCAATATGACAAGTTCTAGATCATCAAGATTTGTCTAGAATCATAGGAATATCAACCCTTGGTCAAACCTTGGGTTAACATAAACAAGCTATGTAACGGTCATTTGCTGAGCCGTTACATTATGTAACGCGCCAGTAATGGGCCGTTACAGTGATCCGAGTCAAGAAGGATAAAAATAGACTCAGAGGAATGTGACGGTCTGGCACTGGGCCGTTACGTGAGCCTGACGGTCCAGTTCAAGGCCGTTACATTTCAAGAATCAAAAACCACGATAGAGTGTTCTAATTAATGGGCTTTCATTGGTACAACCAACTCGGTGTCCTAGTCGGAATCCCAGGCTCGCGGAGAATTACGGAGGCCTTGAAATAATGATTTCCTAGTCCATTGGAAGGAATATCCAATAGAGAGGTCCTCATGTCCAAGATTATGTTCCTATAGTGCAAAGTGTGAACTAATGACAACATACCGGAATATGTGCCATGTACGTATGGAATTGACTCTATTGACAGAGAGAGATATGTATAATCAATGTGAAAATCATGATAAAAACTCCGTCAATACAATGTTAAAAAGTCATGCTTTATAGTACAAAACTATAGAATTTGGTTTAACATAACTTAAGTAGATTTGAAATAACAAAACATGCAATATCTATCATGAAAAATCAAATATCCTTAAAATCACATGATTAGGTTTAAAACTTAGGTAACTAGGCTTTAACTATAATAAGATTGGCAGGTTATATTCTGTCTTAGGTTTGACAGAACACATATTATAACGGTCTGGAGAGGGGGCGTCACATTTAACGTGACGGTCAGGATCCAGCTGTTACATGAATGTAACACGTCTGTCCAAACCCGTTAGAATCAACCGTGAAACCCAAATCCAATCAGTGAGTATAACGGTCTGTCGTGGGGCCGTTACATGGAAGTGACGGTCCTTCTGTGATGCGTTACAGTCTCTGCTAACAGGAAACAACTATAGAAGCTAAGAGATCAACTCACATCATGTCTTTTATCAAAACATCATGAGTTTATAGATATGTTAACGAAGTAAAGGTTGTCTATATGCATGGGTATTGATGAATAGATGGATAGTCAAGTCTTTAATCTTTAGTTAGGGCTAAGGGAAACATGATATGCATAGAACCAATAAAACATGAAATTGATGATCTAGCATGCATGCAATCCAATCAAAACAGAGGCTCTTAGCCCTATCAGGTTATTTTTGCCGTTCATGAGATAACCTACCTCTTACTTAGACTGTAGTTTCTGAATTTGGTTGAGAATCTTGCCCTATATCCCTTCCTTCTCTTGTGACTTTTTCAGCAACTTCTTTAGGCTCTAACTCCTCGCCCTCTTGACCTAAAGATGTGAAATTTGAAGGGGAGTTAGTCTAAAGTATTGTAAACAAATTATTCTAAAGAACTTATCTGAGATAATGACTCCTTTCCTTGCTTCCTTACGTCCAAAAAGTAAGGGTCGCACAATTCAGAACTATGCCCTATTTATAGAGTTTAGACTAGGGTTTGAGGATTAGATCGAGTTTAGAGTCCTTATTTCATCCAATCCTAATCTCTAAGAGTCCTTAGCAATATTACAAGCCTTCCCAAGTCGATCCCTATTGGATAGGAACATCAAGTTCCAATCTTTCTACTTGTTCTTTCTTTTACGGAACTTACAGTATGTAACGGTCGAGTTCCCATGCGTTACATGAAATGTGGCGGTCTTACGATAGACCGTTATAGTCATCGTAGCTTAGAGTTTCAATTTATAACAACTCTTTTGTTAATTATCTAAATAATTATCTAATACTATTATTATTTATCCTTAATATCCGTGGATAGGCTTAAATACCTTCTAGAATATGGGCCAAACCTAATGGTCTAGGTCCTAAACCTTTTTGGACTTCAATTAAGTGGGTTGAGTTAATTGATTAACACAATTTTGGCCTTATATTAATTATTTAGCCCAATTAATGCTAGAATATTATTTAAATATCTAGAAATTACTTTTATAATTTTGGGGCTCTACACCCTCCCCCACTTAGAAGAATTTGGTCCCCAAATTTAATTTTTGGATTGAGGAGAGTGTACTTACAATTAAATAATTCTGGGAATCTTTTCCGCATAGCCGTTTCGGTTTCCCATGTTGCTTCATATGGCCATGTTTTCTTCCATTGGATCTTGACCATGGGAATAACTTTATTTCTTAATTGACGCACTTCCCGATCCAGAATCTTGATCGGTGTTTGCTCGTATGTCAAGTCTTTCTGAATCTCCAGATTGTCATAAGTGATAATGTGATCTGGATCATACACATACTTCTTTAGCATCGAGACGTGAAATACGCCATGAACTCCTGCTAACTGTGGTGGCAAAGCTAATTTATAAGCCACTTCACCGATCCTTTCGAGGATTTCAAATGGACCGATAAATCTTGGAGTTAGCTTTCCTTTAATGCCAAATCTCCGAATACCACGACTCGGAGAAACCTTTAGATGTTCTCCTACTTGAAATTCCAAGTCGCGCCTTCGATTGTCAGCATAAGATTTCTGCCTATCTTGTGCCATTTTCATCCTTTCCTGAATGAGCTTGATTTTCTCTGTAGAATCCCTGATTAAATCGGGGCCTAGAAATTGTCTTTCCCCTATTTCATTCCAACATATTGGTGATCGACAACTTTTCCCATATAGAGCTTCAAAAGGTGCCATTTGTATGCTTGCTTGATAGCTGTTGTTATATGCAAATTCTACCAAAGGCAAGTGATCATGCCAACTTCCTCCAAAATCAATGACACAAGCCCTGAGCATATCTTCTACCACTTGATTTGTCATTTCTGTTTGACCATCAGTTTGTGGATGAAAAGCTATGCTAAAATTCAATCTAGTCCCAAGTGAATGTTGTAGGCTCTTCCAGAATTGTGATGTGAATCGGGGATCTCTATCTGATACAATAGCGACAGGGACTCCATGTAACTTGACAATTTCTTTTATGTATAGTGCTGCTAGAATATCTACATACCATCGACTTTTTATTGGTATGAAATGTGCAGATTTAGTCAATCGGTCTATAATTACCCATATTCCATCGTGTCCACCTCTTATCTTAGGTAGTCCCATAATGAAATCCATTCCTATGCTTTCCCATTTCCATTCCGGGATACTTAAGGGATGTAATTTACCTGCGGGTCTGAAATGTTCCGCCTTCACTTGTTGACATGTGAGACACCGAGATACGAAGTCAGCTACTTCCCTCTTCATATTGGGCCACCAAAAGTTTCTTATGAGATCCTGATACATTTTTGTACCTCCTGGATGAATGGTATACTTTGATTTATGTGCTTCTTCTAAGATCAATTTCTTTGTATCTTCATGATCGGGTATACACATTCGGCCCTTGAATAGCATTCTTCCATCTTCGGATATAGAAAAATCCGGTCTTTGTTCAATATTGGCCTTAATTTCCAGTAAAATTGGGTCCTCCTCTTGTAACTTGGCCAAATCCTCAATCAATGTTGGTTGAGCTCGGATATTTGCCATGAAACAATTATCTTCCTTAATGTTAACATCTAGATTCAATTGAGCAAATTGAGGAACAAGGTTAGTCATACTAATCATGAGACTTGATAACATACCCATTGGTTTTCTGCTAAGTGCATCTGCTACAGCATTTGCCTTGCCAGGGTGATATTGAATAGTGAAATCGAAGTCTTTAAGATATTCCAACCATCTCCTCTGCCTCATGTTAAGCTCTTTTTAAGAAAATAAATATTTTAAACTATTATGGTCCGAATAGACAGTGAACTTTTCTCCATAAAGATAATGACGCCAAATTTTCAAGGCAAAAATAACTGCTGTTAATTCCAAATCATGTACAGGATAATTTTCTTCGTGACGTTTCAATTGTCTTGAAGAATAGCAAATCATCTTTCCATCTTGCATAAGGACACACCCTAAGTCAATTCCAGATGCATCCGTATATACTTCAAATCCAGCACCCTCTATTGGTAGTGACAAAACAGGGGCTGTTGGAAGATGATTCTTAAGATTTTGAAAACTCTTTTCACAGTCCTTCGACCAGATAAAAGGATTTTCTTTTCTGGTAAGTCTAGTTAAAGGAGCCGCGATCTTTGAAAAGTCCTTTATGAATCTTCTATAATAACCTGCTAGACCCAAAAAGCTTCTAACTTCAGATATAGTCGTTGGTCGGCTCCAATCTCTGACAGCTTCTACCTTAGAAGGATCCACAGCAATACCTTCTTTTGAAATAATGTGGCCTAGGAATGAGACTTCCTTGAGCCAGAATTCACACTTATTGAGTTTGGCATAAAGTTTATGTTCTCTAAGTGTTTGCAAGGATATCCTTAGATGTTCTTCTTTTGTCTTGGAGTATATCAGGATATCATCGATGAAGACGACGATGAACTGATCTAAATATGGCTGGAAGACGCTGTTCATAAGTTGCATGAATGCTGTTGGGGCATTAGTTAACCCAAACGGTATTACCACGAATTCATAGTGGCCATAACGACTTTGAAAAGCCGATTTGTAAATGTCCTCTTCTTTGATTCTAAGCTGATGATAACCTGATCTTAGGTCAATCTTAGAAAAATATTCTGCTCCCGAAAGTTGATCGAAGAGCTCATCAATATGCGGCAATGGGTATTTATTCTTGATTGTAAGTTGAGTCAATCGCCGGTAGTCAATGCATAACCTGAGAGAACCATCCTTCTTCTTGACAAATAGAACCGTCGCACTCCAAGGGGATGTGCTAGGTCTGATAAAACCCTTGTCTAGGAGTTCCTGTAATTGCTTCTTTAATTCCTTGAATTCTGTGGGGGACATCCTGTAAGGGGCTATAGAAACAGGTGCCGCACCTGGAATGAGTTCAATGGTAAAGTTTACTTCCCTCTCGGGTGGTAAACTAGGTAGTTCGGATGGGAACACGTCCGGGAATTCATAAATAGGAATGTTTGCTAGGATAATTTCCTTAGATTCGGTGACAATGACTGAAGCAAGAAAAACTTCACATCCTTTCGAGATAAGTTTGCAGGCGTGTAGAGAAGATATAATGGTAGGATGCTTCTTATATTAGATGCCAAGAAAGGAAAATCTTGGAAGACCGGGCTTTCGGAAAGATATATTTCGGCAGTTGATGTAAGCATCATGGTCTACAAGCCAATCTACCCCTAAAATGGCATCATATCCTTTCATGTCAAGGCATACTAAGTTTGCGGGGAGATTGTGTCCTTCTACCACTACCTCACAATCAGGATAATAGTTGGTAAGCTTAGTTTTAGATCCTAAAGGTGTAGTAATAGCGAGATCTGAAGGTAGGGGAACTGATGCAGTTGGTAAGGTTTTTGCAAAAGTGGTGGAGATAAAAGAATGAGAAGCACCAGTATCAAATAGCACGAATGCAGGACGAGAACAGATTTGAAGAGTACCTTCCATCAGCCCATCATTTTGATCCCTGGGTGCTTCTTCTTCATCTATAACTGCATTGAGGCGAGCTTACCTCCTACGTCCTCCATTATTTGGTTGGTCTTTCATAAGGGGGCAATCTGGCACACGATGCTCCCTACTCCCACAACGCAAACAAGCACCTAGGTGCTTCCAGCATTCTTCAGCCGAGTGGCCAAATTTCTCACAAAAGGTGCACGCCGAGGCGACTTTCTCCTTTTCTTCCTTCACCTTTTTACTATTCTTTTGAGAACTTCCACCGTTCCCGTTCCTTGATCTTTTCTTATTATCACGGCTTTTGTATGGTTCCGTGATGTTGAACTTCTCCTTTTTATAATGCCGATCAGAGCACCGGCTAGATTCTTCTCCCTTTCCTTTCAACCTTTCGACCTTCTCTAAGGTCCTCTCGCATAAATATGCCCTTTGAACCATCTCCGCATAAGTGCAGATATTCTGTGTCCCCAGTTGTTGAATGAAACCGGGCCGTAACCCGTCCATAAATCGGTTTGCTTTTAATAAGTCTGTACTAATCAAATGTGGTGCATACGGTGCTAGCCTTGAAAACTGCAACTCATATTCTGCCACGGACATCATCCCTTGACGAAGGGAGGCAAACTCCATAGCCTTCCTTTCCTTTACATGCTCGGAGAAATATTTGGCACGGAATAAAGTGAGAAAAACATTCCATGTACGTGGCGCATCGGCTGGAGGTGCCGGAACCGATTTCCACCAAGTGCGAGCATCCTTGTTTAATTGGAATGTAGCTAGACGGACTTTCTCCTGATCAGTGCATTGAATAACATCAAATATCCTATTCATCTCGTCGATCCAATTTTCTACTTCGTCTGGATTGGAAGATCCATAGAAACGCGGAGGATTTAGACTCCGGAAATTGCGATGAAGGTCTCCTGCCCTTGCCCCCGCACCACCTTGTGCTATAGTTTATAGTGCCTGGGTGAGGCCGGCAACAGTTTGTTGCATACCATCCCAATCTACGCGATGAGCCATGATAAGAATAATAAGGTACCTGAGAGAAAATAACAACTTGTTATTTCTCATGAAATTGGAATAAGCAAAATAATTCTTAAACTAATTAGCTATCTTATCCCGGGTTCTACCCAATCCTCACATGGGTGTGGAATTTTTCCTTAGTTCATAGATAGGGGTCTTTAACCTTAGACTTATCCTATGACATGACTCTTTTCCTTAAGTCCTGAGACTTAGGCTCTGATACCAACTTAAATGTCACGCCCCGAGCCTTTAATTACAGCGGAAGACTCGCTCGGGGAGCGCAAACAGCTGGCATGGTAAGCCTCTCGCAAGTAAGAATCAATCAGAGCGCAAGACAATCACCCAAATAAATGCAATTGCACAATAATATTCAAACTCCAACTTTATTTCATAAATGATCAATATTCAAGATACAATCACTAATTTGATTTCCATTCTACTAGACTCAAGAAATAGGAAAATTACATTGACTCAATCTAGACACTTTAACTTCCTAAGTCTTCACTATCATCTTTATAACACTTTCACTCGCTTCCGGACCCGCTACTAGTATAGCCCGAATCCGAATCCGAACTATTTCCATCTCCTGAAAAATATTGGAAAATAGGCCATGAGCACACTTGCCCAGTAGGTATCTTCGCATCAACATGAAGGCACTATTTAAGTAGTTATCATTTTAGCTCTAAAGAAATAAGGTACAATCATGCGAATGCGAATCAATCATGCGATCAAATCAATAGAAACAAGATAACCATGTAAGATAGAAGGATCAAGAATGAACTAGCACGAATATAACAAGAACATGATATTGGCCTTCCATGAACAAGAATGTAACGAGATTGTACTAGCAAGCCACATATTCCTCACTTTAGCATCTTATGCTTAATAGCAAGTGCTTTGTGAATTTCTATGGAATATCAAGCAAGAATGTCATGTTGTGCCGTGGATCTTCACTTATTTATAGAAATAGTACTCCCAGTACAATGCGACGCCAGTAGCATCATACCCCATGGTTTATAAAATAGTATGTTTCCGGCAATCAACCGAGGGGACTAGCATAGAGCCCTTGAACACAATCAATGCTCGATCGCATCTTCAGTTATAAATTAAGCTACTTCCACGCAGTATAACAGTAACGTATGGCCAAGAATATAGCACATCCAATAATTTCATGATAACTAAAATAAATGAATGAATGCTACAACATAAGAATATAGGAGTCAAGAAATAGACTTTAAACAATGTCATGCTCATAGAGATAGCATAATGGTATTTTCCTTAACTTTCATTTCTTTTAGATCAATTTAAGCAATATGACAAGTTCTAGATCATCAAGGTTTGTCTAGAATCATAGGAATATCAACCCTTGGTCAAACCTTGGGTTAACATAAACAAGCTATGTAACGGTCATTTGCTGAGCCGTTACATTATGTAACGCGCCAGTAATGGGCCGTTACAGTGATCCGAGTCTAGAAGGATAAAAATAGACTCAGAGGAATGTGACGGTCTAGCACTGGGCCGTTACGTGAGCCTGACGGTCCAGTTCAAGGCCGTTACATTTCAAGAATCAAAAATCACGATAGAGTGTTCTAATTAATGGGCTTTCATTGGTACAACCAACTCGGCGTCCTAGTGGGAATCCCAGGCTCGCGGAGAATTACGGAGGCCTTGAAACAATGATTTCCTAGTCCATTGGAAGGAATATCCAATAGAGAGGTCCTCATGTCCAAGATTGTGTTCCTATAGTGCAAAGTGTGAACTAATGACAACATACCAGAATATGTGCCATGTACGTATGGAATTGACTCTATTGACAGAGAGAGATATGTATAATTAATGTGAAAATCATGATAAAAACTCCGTCAATACAATGTTAAAAAGTCATGCTTTATAGTATAAAACTATGGAATTTGGTTTAACATAACTTAAGTAGATTTGAAATAACAAAGCATGCAATACCTATCATGAAAAATCAAATATCCTTAAAATCACATGATTAGGTTTAAAACATAGGTAACTAGGCTTTAACTATAATAAGATTGGCAGGTTATATTCTGTCTTAGGTTTGACAGAACACATATTATAACGGTCTGGAGAGGGGGCATCACATTTAACGTGACGGTCAGGATCCAACCGTTACATGAATGTAACGCGTCTGTCCAAGCACGTTAGAATCAACCGTGAAACCCAAATCCAATGAGTGAGTATAACGGTCGGTCGTGGGGCCGTTACATGGAAGTGACGGTCCTTCTGTGATGTGTTACAGTCTCTGCTAACAGGAAATAACTATAGAAGCTAAGAGATCAACTCGCATCATGTCTTTTATCAAAACATCATGAGTTTCTAGATATGTTAACGAAGTAAAGGTTGTCTATATGTATGGGTATTGATGAATAGATGGATAGTCAAGTCTTTAATCTTTAGTTAGGGCTAAGGGAAACATGATATGCATAGAACCAATAAAACATGAAATTGATGATCTAGCATGCATGCAATCCAATCAAAACAGAGGCTCTTAGCCCTATCAGGTTATTTTTGCCGTTCATGAGATAACCTACCTCTTACTTAGACTGTAGTTTCTGAATTTGGTTGAGAACATTGCCCTAGATCCCTTCCTTCTCTTGTGACTTTTTCAGCAACTTCTTTAGGCTCTAACTCCTCTCCCTCTTGACCTAAAGATGTGAAATTCGGAGGGGAGTTAGTCTAAAGTATTGTAAACAAATTATTCTAAAGAACTTACCTGCGATAATGACTCCTTACCTTGCTTCCTTACGTCTAAAAAGTAAGGGTCGCACAGTTCAGAACTATGCCCTATTTATAGAGTTTAGACTAGGGTTTGAGGATTAGATCGAGTTTAGAGTCCTTATTTCATCCAATCCTAATCTCTAAGAGTCCTTAGAAATATTACAAGCCTTCCCAAGTTGATCCCTAGTGGATAGGAACATCAAGTTCCAATCTTTCTACTTGTTCTTTCTTTTACGGAACTAACAGTATGTAACGGTCGAGTTCCCATGCGTTACATGAATGTGGCGGTCTTACGATAGACCGTTACAGTCATCGTAGCTTAGAGTTTCAATTTATAACAACTCTTTTGTTAATTATCTAAATAATTATCTTATATTATTAGTATTTATCCTTAATATCCGTGGATAGGCTTAAATACCTTCTAGAATATGGGCCAAACCTAATGGTCTAGGTCCTAAACCTTTTTGGACTTCAATTAAGTGGGTTGAGTTAATTGATTAACACAATTTTGGCCTTATATTGATTATTTAGCCCAATTAATGCCAGAATATTATTTAAATATCTAGAAATTACTTTTATAATTTTGGGGCTCTACAGCTCACAAGGGGCCTTTATGGATAGGAGGCTTCTGTCGGTTTAAGGCCATGAAGGGCCTGCCAGATGGGAGCTTGCTGCCAGTTCAGGGTCATGAAGGGCCTGCTGCCAGATGGGGCTTGCCGGATAAAAGGGCCCAAGGCCTGCCGGTTCAGGGTGGACCATTTTCCTTTCATATAAGGGGGTTTAAGGGTTTCTTTGTGAACCCCTCCATCCCTAGCAGCCCCTTTCAACTTTGCACGCCGCCGAAGTTGTCACGTCCCGAGCCTTTATAACAACGGAAGACTCGCTCGAGAAACATGAACAACCAGCATGGTAAGTCTCTTGCAAGCAAGAATGATCAGAACACAAGACAATCACACACATAAATGTAATTGCATAATATTTACTCAACTTCAACTTTATTTCATAATAATCAAGTATTCAAATACAACCACTAATTCAACTTATTCCAATCTATCAGACTCAAGAAATAGAAAAATTACATAGACTCAATCTAAACAATATAGACTTTCCTAAGTCTTCACTCTCATCTTTGACAATACTTTCATTCGCTCTCGGACCCGCTACTTGTATAACCTGAATCCGAATTCGAATCACTTTCATTTCCTAAAAAAGAATGGAAATAGGTAATGAGCACACTTACCCAGTAAGTATCTTCGCATCAACATGAAGGCATCATTAAAGTAATTAACGTTTTTGCTCTAGAGGAATAAGGTAAAATCATGCGAATGTGATCAAACACGCGATTAAATCAAAGTAACACGATGATCATGAAGATAGAATGAGAAAATGTTATAAGAACATGTCACGCCCCGAATCGATAACAGCAGAACGTGTAGTTCGGAACGTGGTAGTGATACGGTCGTGAATAATCAGAGCGAACATAAGACACGAAATTGCAACCTGGACAATGTGGGCCAATTTAACCTTTATTGATATTCAAATATTCGAATTACATACTTTGACTTAACTTACATAAGTGAAAAAAGGACTCACTATTACACTCTAATAAAGAGAAAGGACTCAAATAACAGGACGAGACTCAAAGAAAGACACCGACACGATTCTCTATTTCGCTCATCACCCTTGCCCTTCCCCCTCTGTTGGACTATCTTCAATGTCGTTACCTGAAAAAAACGTTAAAGATAGGCTGGTGAGCGAAACGCTCAGTAGGAATTACATCTCTCATCAAGCAGAATATAAGTGATTAACCAATTACTCATGTTCATGACAAATGCAATGCAGGAAATGGTATAACTTGAAAATCATGACAATTGATCTAGCAGAAAGGATAAATATCAAGGCCAAAGGCAGTTACGAGCTCAAGAGAAATAGGGATGAATTCCCATGCAGAGTCAAGGACAAGCTATCAGAATATAACAAGAACATATACTTAGATGAACATAACTTCAGAATTGGCCAGAATATAACAGAGTTCTAATAAATATAAGCAATCTAGCAGAATATCTAAATTATCAAAATAACCAAGCTACAAATTATCAGAATAACAGATTTAACAGAATTAACAGAGTTTCCAGAATAACATATATAATAGAATAACAGAATATAACAGATGTATAGAGTTTGGTGCAATGCCACACCCAGAATTACCATGGTTTACAGAATTGGACTTCAGTCCTACCTGGCACTGAAAAGTCGCGGACCCACAGCCCTTAATGTTCAGAATCAGATTTGGCCAAATACAGAGTCAAAGGGTTATGTTCTCGAATTGATGACAAGAAGATCCCAAAAGGAGTAGAGTGTCAAGACTAACGGAAAATCAAAGTGACACGGATCGGATCCCGAGGTTTTTTAGGGTACAACCAGCTCGGCTGCCTTGAGGGAATCTATGGCTAGCGGAGACTTACGGAGGTCCCAATGACTAACTTACCAGTCCGAAGGAACGGAATGTCCAACGGAGGACTCGTATGTCACCGAGAGTTGAGGCGTATAACGTGAACCAATCATGAAAAAGGGCTCCATATACAGACGTGAGATGAGAGTGCCAAATGACCCAAGGTATGGGTCAAAACCGGAAGAAAACGGTGAGAACATGAATGCGTTAATTATAGAATTCACATCAATCCAATTCTATAATTAAATAAACTCATTTTAATTGACGTCCGTGAGTAGTGTCATTTATTAATTAGCGTCCACTTGGAGGGGCGTTAATTCTATTATTTTCAACTTAATTTATTTAACAAGAATTCACGTCAATATCTATTTAATTGAATAATTTCAAAAATATATATTCAAAGACACATTTATTTATTTAAAATAATTTAGAGAAATAAAATATATGATAATTAAGAGAAAAATATGAGAATTTCAGATATATAATTTTTATAATTTTCTGTTACATATTTTAATAGATATGAATTTTTAAAGATATAATTACAAGATATATATATATATATATATATATTTTAACGACTTTACGGTATGTCGTCAAAAGGATTTGAGGACAGTAAGCTTGTCGTCATTTAATTAATCAGTAGAGTCCACTCTTCTAATCTCCCGTTCTCCATGTACACATGTCCGAATTGCGCAATCTATATACCAAAATGAAGGGCTCGAAAAACTCTACCTAATCATGTGTTCAAAATAATTTTTCGTTGAGAGATGGGGGATCTTGAGATAGGAGGCACAAAAAAGGCACAAAAAATGGTTTAACCACTCTCACTACCTCGGTCTTCACCCCAATAGTACACCCTTAAAATTTCATAACCAAAAGACGCTCCAGCGCCCACGAACAATTTGTCGAAGTAAAAACCCATAACTAACATGCTAGTATTCACCCGATAGTTTATTAAATTTTAAAGGTGGTGAAATTAATAATTTTCTAGGCAATAAACGACAAGGTTTAAGGCGCACAAAAGAAATAGCGTAATGTCCACTGTCGCTATTCACTGATTCAGCGACTGTGGAGGGGTCGCTATTTACTTAATATGCAGAACGGTATAAATCAATTCAAATACCACACGTCAATACCATGGTGACTGCATATATTGTTAATGTGTTTAAGTTGTCAGAGAGATCACCTACGAATGCATTAAAAGATTAAGGTATATATATGCAGAGATCATATTAAAGTTTAACTATTAACGGGTTTGGCTTGATGCCGAGAACACCTACAGATGCATTAAAGATTAAGGTATATACATATATGCAGAGACCATATTAAGGTTTAATTGTTCTTAACAGGTTTAGCTTGATGCTGAGAACACCTACAGATGCATTAAAGATTAAGGTATATACATATATGCAGAGACCATATTAAAGTTTAATTGTTCTTAACAGGTTTAGCTTGATGCCGAGAACACCTACCTTTTGACATTGTTTAACAGGGTACAGGAAGCCGGGGTTTGAGAAGGAAGAAGCCAAGCTTTGCTTCACGTACGAGGAAGATGAAAGTGCAATAGGGTTCACACGTTCCCAAGAAGAAGCTCCTCTCCTTCGAAGCAGGCAGTCAGCAGGAGGAAACAAGGATGAAGAGAACAAAGAGGAAGAGGATGCCTCCTTCACGTAGGAGGTAACAGAGGATGCAGGGATGCTCTTCGTGAAGGCTTCAACAGCAACCGCTACACCTCCTCTTGAACGCAGCAGGACCAACAAACCTTGCATGTTCGATGGTGGGTGTTTATATAGAAGAAGAGGGGTTTTTAAAGAGATCGAAGGCTCCTACGGCGGTAATGTTTAAAACTTACCATACGTTTTTCATGGATTTATGAAACCCTTCCATTCTCACAGCCGCCTACTTCATTTGGCCTTGAAACCCGAAGCATCGTCGAACATATAGATGGGTTGGGCCAAGCACACACGTCGATGGTTACTTGGGTTGGCTTCCTGTAGACATATGGGTGTTGGGTTTCAATGGGTTTGGTTGGGTTAAATTGGTAAGTGCATATAAAAAGTGAGCTCATGCCTATTCGTGGGTTTCTTTGAATGGGTTTCCACGGTGAGCATGCGTGGGCCAAAGCCCATGCTTTCTGTTTATGCATTTTGGGGTCTTCTTATGAATTTAGGCCCTTAATAACTAGAAGGATTATATACATTATTATATATATGTATCTACATATATACACGTGTTTTTTTTATTGTGTTATATGGTTTATATATATATGTGGGTTGTTTTGGCTAAGGCTTCGTATATATTGTGTTAATGGAAGAAGATAATTTATGGGTTAAAGCCCATTAGGTGCATATATATGATTAATTTATTTCTATTTGGCCTTCTTATGCAAGTTTAATTTATTTAGAATATGTTTATTCATAGAAAAATAATTATGTCCCCTATTATTTATTCCAGGGTGCTACACCCTCCCCCACTTAACAGAATTTGGTCCCCAAATTCATATGAAATACATTTCCAATACATCTGTGAGGTATCTAGTCATATTCTCCAATCATAAGACAAGATCATCCAGGCATGCTAGCATAATAACTAATGTTTTCAGCTAAGGTTAAGGGTTACCTTTAGCTACTTCATTGTCAGCAGGTTCGACTCGTCTCATTGCTTGCAATTGTCCTTGACGCCGCTCTTTATTACGATCCTTTGCCTGCTGAGGTTGATCTTTCGGAACATGACAGTCGGCTACCTTATGTTCTTGGCTTCCACAATGAAAACAAGCTCCGTTCTTCCAGCGACACTTGTCGGATCGATGACCATCATTCCCACAATGCTTGCACTTTGCTTCCTTAGGCTTCTTGCTGTTTGGAACTCCATTCCCATTATTGGGTCTCTTGTTTCCATTAACCAGGTTCTTCTTTTCCATTCTTGCTTCCACCTTGTCGGACAACTCCATGGCATCCTCCAGTAATTGAGCTCTCTTCACCATCTTAGCATATGATTGAATATCCATTGGTGCCAATTGGGGTATATATTGCAGTCTTAATCCATTTAAGAATCTCCTAGCTTTCATCTTCTCCGTTAGGATTAAATGAGGTGCATACCGTGATAACCTCGAGAACTGAGCCTCATATTCTGCCACAGACATGCTTCTTTATTTGAGCGAGGTAAATTCTCCTGTCTTTCTCTCCCGAACTCTCTCCGAGAAATACTTCTCTTTGAAGTGTTCTAAAAATTCTACCCAAGTTACTTGAATGTTTGGCAAAGTGGCTTCTACGGACTCCCACCAAGCCCTTGCATCCTTCTCTAGTTGAAATGTTGCTAAAAGGACCTTATCTTGGTCCGAACATTGCATCACTCGAAAAATTCTTTCCATCTCCTTCGTCCAATCTTTCGCTATGTCCGGTTCAGGGGTTCCACTAAACCTAGGGGGATTGAGGCTCCGGAACTCACGATGTAACTCTCCAGCTCCATGATTGGCTCCACCCTCGGCTACCCGCTGAAGAGCTTGAGTCAAGCCCTGAACTGTCCTTTGCATTTCACGCCAATGGGCATGCTCGTCGGCCATTGTTATCTATCTAGTTCTACAAGACACAAATAATTCATGTAAGATTATCAAGTAATTCTCGTGAAATTTTGCTAAACTATCTTCATAAGCTAATCTTATTAGTATTTTAACTTCCTTTTTAGCTCTTAACCCAAGGTTCTACCCAATCTCACCGGGTACTGATAGAATTGAACCTAAAACTTATGACAATCTATAGACAAGACCTAGGATTTAATAAACCTAGGCTCTGATACCACAAATTATCATGCCCCGAACCGATAACAGCGGAACGTGTAGTTCGGAACGTGACAGTGATACGGTCGTGAATAATCAGAGCGAACATAAGACACGAAATTACAACCTGGACAATGTGGGCCAATTTAACCTTTATTGATATTCAAATATTCGAATTACATACCTTGACTCAACTTACATAAGTGAAGAAAGGACTCACTATTACACTCTAATAAAGAGAAAGGACTCAAATAACAGGACGAGACTCAAAGAAAGACACCGACACGATTCTCTATTTCGCTCATCACCCTTGCCCTTCCCCATCTGTTGGACTATCTTCAATGTCGTTACCTGAAAAAAATGTTAAAGATAGGCTGGTGAGCGAAACGCTCAGTAGGAATTACATCTCTCATCAAGCAGAATATAAGTGATTAACCAATTACTCATGTTCATGACAAATGCAATGCAGGAAATGGTATAACTTAAAAATCATGGCAATTGATCTAGCAGAAATGATAAATATCAAGGCCAAACGCAGTTACGAGCTCAAGAGAAATAGGGATGAATTCCCATGCAGAGTCAAGGATAAGCTATCAGAATATAACAAGGATAGATACTTAGATGAACATAACTTCAGAATTGGCCAGAATATAACAGAGTTCCAATAAATATAAGCAATCTAGCAGAATATCTAAATTATCAAAATAACCAAGCTACAAATTATCAGAATAACAGATTTAACAGAATTAACAGAGTTTCCAGAATAACATATATAACAGAATAACAGAATATAACAGATGTACAGAGTTTGGTGCAATGCCACACCCAGAATTACCATGGTTTACAGAATTGGACTTCTGTCCTACCTGGCACTGAAAAGTCGCGGACCCACAGCCTTTAATGTTCAGAATCAGATTTGGCCAAATACAGAGTCAAAGGGTTATGTTCTCTAATTGATGACAAGAAGATCCCAAAAGGAGTAGAGTGTCAAGACTAACGGAAAATCAAAGTGACATGGATCGGATCTCGAGATTTTTTAGGGTACAATCAGCTCGGCTGCCTTGAGGGAATCCAAGGCTAGCAGAGACTTACGGAGGTCCCAATGACTAACTTGCTAGTCCGAAGGAACGGAATGTCCAACGGAGGACTCGTATGTCACCGAGAGTTGAGGTGTATAACGTGAACCAATCATGAAAAAGGGCTCCATCTACGGACGTGAGATGAGAGTGCCAAAAGACCCGAGGTATGGGTGAAAATCGGAAGAAAACGGTGAGAACATGAATGTGTTAATTATAGAATTCACGTCAATCCAATTCTATAATTAAGTATAATTAAATAAACTCATTTTAATTGACATCCGTGAGTAGTGTCATTTATTAATTAGCGTCCACTTGGAGGGATGTTAATTCTATGATTTTCAACTTAATTTATTTAACAAGAATTCACGTCAATATCTATTTAATTGAATAATTTTAAAACTATATATTCAAAGACACATTTATTTATTTAAAATAATTTAGAGAAATAAAATATATGATAATTAAGAGAAAAATATGAGAATTCCATATATATAATTTTTATAATTTTCTGTTACATATTTTAATAGATATGAATTTTTAAAGATATAATTACAAGATATATATATATATATAATTTAACGACTTTACGGTATGTCATCAAAAGGATTTGACGACAGTAAGCTTGTCGTCATTTAATTAATAAATAGAGTCCACTCTTCTAATCTCCCGTTCTCCATGTACACTTGTCCGAATTGCGCAATCTATATACCAAAATGAAGGGCTCAAAAAATTCTACATAATCATGTGTTCAAAATAATTTTTCGTTGAGAGATGGGAGATCTTGAGATAGGAGGCACAAAAAATGGTGCAACCACTATCACTACCTCAGTCTTCACCCCTATAGTACACCCTTAAAATTTCATGACCAAAAGATGCTCCAGCGCCCACGAACAATTTGTCGAAGTAAAAACCCATAACTAACATGCTAGTATTCACCTGATAGTTTATTAAATTTTAAAGGTGGTGAAATTAATAATTTTCTAGGCAATAAACGACATGGTTTAAGGCGCACAAAAGAAATAGCGTGATGTCCACTGTCGCTATTCACTGATTCAATGACTGTGGAGGGGTCGCTATTTACTTAATATGCAGAACGGTATAAATCAATTCAAATACCACACGTCAATACCATGGTGACTACATATATTGTTAATGTGTTTAAGTTGTCAGAGAGAACCTACGAATGCATTTAAAGATTAAGGTACATATATGTAGAGATCATATTAAAGTTACTCTATTAACGGGTTTAGCTTGATGCCGAGAACACCTACAGATGCATTAAAGATTAAGGTATATACATATATGCAGAGACCATATTAAGGTTTAATTGTTCTTAACAGGTTTAGCTTGATGCCGAGAACACCTACCTTTTGACGTTGTTTAACAGGGTACAGGAAGCCGGGGTTTGAGAAGGAAGAAGCCAAGCTTTGCTTCACGTACGAGGAAGATGAAAGTGCAACAGGGTTCACACGTTCCCAAGAAGAAGCTCCTCTCCTTCGAAGCAGGCAGTCAGCAGGAGGAAACAAGGATGAAGAGAACACAGAGGAAGAGGATGCCTCCTTCACGTAGGAGGTAACAGAGGATGCAGGGATGCTCTTCGTGAAGGCTTCAACAGCAACCGCTACACCTCCTCTTGAACGCAGCAGGACCAACAAACCTTGCATGTTCGATGGTGGGTGTTTATATAGAAGAAGAGGGGTTTCTAAAGAGATCGAAGGCTCCTACGGTGGTAATGTTTAAAACTTACCATACGTTTTTCATGGATTTACGAAACCCTTCCATTCTCACAGCCGCCTACTTCATTTGGCCTTGAAACCCTAAGCATCGTCGAACCTGTAGATGGGTTGGGCCAAGCACACACGTCGATGGTTACTTGGGTTGGCTTCCTGTAGACATATGGGTGTTGGGTTTCGATGGGTTTGGTTGGGTTAAATTGGTAAGTGCATATAAAAAGTGAGCTCATGCCTATTCGTGGGTTTCTTTGAATGGGTTTCCACGGTGAGCATGCGTGGGCCAAAGCCCATGCTTTCTGTTTATGCATTTTGGGGTCTTCTTATGAATTTAGGCCCTTAATAACTAGAAGGATTATATACATTATTATATATATGTATCTACATATATACACGTGTTTTTTTTATTGTGTTATATGGTTTATATATATATGTGGGTTGTTTTGGCTAAGGCTTCGTATATATTGTGTTAATGGAAGAAGATAATTTATGGGTTAAAGCCCATTAGGTGCATATATATGATTAATTTATTTCTATTTGGCCTTCTTATGCAAGTTTAATTTATTTAGAATATGTTTATTCATAGAAAAATAATTATGTCCCCTATTATTTATTCCAGGGTGCTACAGAACATGATATGGCCGAGAATGTACTAGCAAGCCACATAATCATCACTTCCAATATCTTTTGCTTATGAGCAAGTATTTCGTGAATTTCTATGGAATATCAAGAAAGTCAAGTACCAATCATGCTGTATTGTGTTTTGAATTTTTACTTATTTATAAAGAAAGTACTCCCAGCACATTACGACGCCAGTAGCATCATACCGCATGGTTTATAATAGTATGTTCCCAACAATCAGCCGAGGGGACTAGTATAGAGCCCTTGAACACAATCAGTGCTTGATCGCATCTTCGAGTATAAATCAAGCTTTTTCCACGCATGTAACAATAAAGTATGGTCAAGAATGTACAATTCCAACAAGCTCTTGATAACAACAATTCAATAAATGAATGCTTTAATGAGAATTATGAGAAATCAAGAATGACTTATACTATGTTATGCTTATGGAAATAAATCGGCAGCATAACGGTACATTCTTTATCTTCCATTTATTATATTAGGTTTCTTGATCAATATGATAAGTTCTAGATCATCAAGAGTCTATCTGGAAACCTTGGAATATCTACCCTTGTTCAAACCTTGGTTAAAATATTCAAGCAGTGTGACGGTCGTGTACTGGGCTGTTACATGATGTGACGGTCTAGAGTTGATGCGTTAGAACGACTAAATCCAGAAACAGTAATTGGACTCAGTTAACTGTGACGGTTGTATATTGGGCCGTTACATATGCCTGATGGTCCAATATAGGTCCGTTACACTACTGATAACCAGAAACATCGATAGTGTCATCTAATCACTTGGGTTTTAATGATACAACCAACTCGGTGTCTTAGTGGGAATCCCAGGCTCGCGGAGAATTACAGAGGCCTTGCAACAAGATTTCCTAGTCCATTGGAAGGAATATCCAATAGAGAGGTCCTCATATCCAAGAATAGTGTTCCTATAGTGCAAAGTATAACTAATGGACATATACCTGAATATACACCATGTACTTAGAGAAATGACTATATAGATAGAAAAGAATGTGTAACAATGTGAAACCAAGATAAAATCCTGTCAATACATCTTTGGAAAAATCATGATTTAGATACAAAACTATAGAGTTTAGCCAATGAAATTAGCATAACCTAAAATAACTCAAAATGCTTTAATCATACAATTTCCTATCATGAATCAATTAAGAAACTCAAAGTCATGAAAATAAGGTTTAAAACTTAGATAACTAGGCTTATTCATAAGTAAGTTTGGCTGTCCTCAGTCCTATCTCAGTTTGACAGTAAACCGCACTCTGACGGTCTAGTATGGGCGCGTCACAGGGCTGTGACGGTTTATCGTAGGACCATTACATTATTATAACGCTCCTGTTATAGTGCGTCAGAGACAACTGAGAAACTTTAAATACAACAGGGGTTGTGACGGCTTATCGTAAGACCGTTACAGTCGTCTGACGGTCCTAGTATGATGCGTCAGAGTCCCTGCTAAAAATAAAAAGACTATGATTTGAAACCATGCTATGTTTTGAAAAGATTTACTACCCTAATCATGACAAAATGAAGTATAGGTTATCTAGATGCATAGGTTGCAGTGAATTAACAAGATAACATCTTTGATCTTTGATTAGGGCTAAGAATATGTATGTATGCATGAACTCACTAAAACATGAAATTCATAGTCTATAATGCATGGAATCAAACACAATCAGAGGACTTTTATCCCTAACAAGACATTTTTGCCAATCATGAGATAACCTACCGCTTAACTAGGCTTTAAACTTCTAATTTCAGCTTTCAAGGACCGCCCTAATTCCTCTCTTTTTGTGACTCTTCAGCAACTTCACGCTACCCTAGCTCCTCAGCCTCTTGACCTAAGGACGTGAAATTTTGAGGGTAAGAAGATGAAACTAAGGTGAACAAAAGGCTCTAAATAACCGAACTCTAATTACCTATTTAGACGTCCTAATTCCCTGATCTTCAGTGGCCTTTAGCTCTAATTCTTGGGTTACTATGGTCGAACCAGCAACTTTGGAAGCTTCAATCTCCTTGGTTGCTTGATCTCCTAGCATGAAATTTGGAGAACTATTAGTCTAAAGTATACTAAACAAAATCTTCTAAAGAACTTACCTGAAATTATATCTCCTTACCTTGATTCTTCACGAGCCAAAAGTAAGGGTCGCTCAGTTCAGAACTAGGTCCTATTTATAGGGTTTTGAAAATTAGATTGATTCTAGAGTCCTTAATTTGCCAGAACCTAATCCCTAAGAGTCCTTAGTAATGTTATAAGCTCTCCCAAGTCGATCTCTTGTAGATAAGATCCCAAAGTTCTAATCTTTTTGCTTGTTCTTTCTTTCACAGAACTGTCAGAGTGTAACGCATCCAGACTGGTGCGTTACATGCTTGTAGCGGTCGCCCGATAGACCGTTACACCAAACGTATACAGAGTTTCAATTAAATAAAACTCTCTTGTTCATTTATCCTTATAATTATCTATAAAAATAGTATTTATCTTTAAAATACGTGAATAAGTCAATTAACCTTCTAGAACATGGGCCAAACTTAATGGGCTTGGTCCATTAACCTTTTGGATTATCTTAAAATAGGCTAGGTTAATTATTTAACCTAATTAGGCCTTATAATGACTTATTGATCTAATATTCTATTTATTAATTTATTTAGGCCTTTATAAATTCTCAAAAATAATTAAATATTCCAAGAATAATTTATAAAAATTCTGGGGTCTTACAGAAGTTTTCACAGTTGAGCCTGTGCTAGTGTGTCTTCAGGAGCGCCCTGGCTTCCAGCCATTTTGGGTTCAATTCATCCATTGGGACGCCAATTCATGGTGAACCCGCACCACTTGAGTGTTATGGCACCATGGTTGATCTTTTCATAATTCGCCTACTTTGGGCTTATCCTTGTGCTTTTTGCTGCCGAGTCCTCACAATCAAGTCCCTAGTAGTGTGTGTTTAGAAGCACCTCGGCCTCCTACAATTTTAGATTTAATTCATCTGTCGGGATGAAATTCTATGGGGTTACGGCACTACATATGAGATACGGCACCGTAGGCACCCTTGCTATTGTTTGGCCTGTTCTGGCATCTTTTCCTATTTCTTCACTGCCGAGTCCTCACAGCCGAGTCCGCGGCAGTGTATTTTCTAGGGCACCTCTGAAGTCCCGAGATTAAATGGCACCCAAGAGGGGGGGTGAATTGGGTATTAAAAACAAATGAACTAAAGCTGGATAAAAAGAAAGCACGTTTACAAATCAAGTAACCAACAGAAAGGGATACAACGAAGCATAAGGAGAGTCTGGACAAAAAGACTCCTACAGCCGTTCCTTAGTACTAGGTGGAGTCCAAGAATCCAAGGATTCTCTCACACAAGATATTTTCTTCTTGACAGGACTAGCCTTGTCGATCCGAATTTATCTTTTGATATACCAGGGAACTTCGGTAAGAGGGTTAATGAATCTAGATCATAAAATAGAACTAAATGATAATGCAATATAAAACTGAGCTAAAGAGAATGGAGGTAGAAGATTTTTATCAAACCATTCAGTAGACATCAATTTTTAGGTGGTTTGGCTGCAACAACAGTAACCTACATCCACCCCGCACACACTATGAGGATTCACACAATATCTTGTAGAAGATTACAAGATGAACACCAACCACACACACACACACACGTGAGGAGTATAGAACTCTCACGAAAGTGCTAGAGCACGGACACACAAGATCAATGATGGACAACGAAGTACACACACACACACACGAGTGCTTAAATATTACAAGGGAAGCACGAATCAGCTCAAACATGAATGGAAGGAACATAAACAAGAAGTGAAAACATAGATCAGGCTCCCCCTTAGTGGATGAAGATAGTATTGAATGAAGCTTGCTCTTGGCTTGATCTTCACTTGATTTGGATGCAGATTTGCTCTTGAAAGCTTCAGCTCCTAGATGAAGAATTCCTCTTGGATCACTATTCACATGAACAGTACCAGCACCCTCTCCTTGACAGCCTATCCTTCTTCTTCTATTGAAAAGCCTTAGGATTTATGACCCCAAAGAGATCTTTTATAGATCTTGGAGGGTCAGGAGACAAGTCCTCAGACCAGATCCACAATTCACTCCAAGACTGAGACCAAAGGGTTTAAATAATTGGGAGAAACTCCCTCTTTTCGAGCTTGGATCAAAAGTCAACAAAAGAGGGCTTCGGGAATTCCGGTCGACTGGAATTCCAGGGGCGGTCGACTGAAACTTGTAACTTCCGGAGTTTTTGGTTTCTGGAAGAACCGGTCGACCAGTCCTGGGGTCCGGGTTGACCAAAACCTGTAAAATTTGCCACCCTTCGTCTCTCGAAAAACTGGTCAACTGGGCCTATGGTCCTGGTCGACCGGAATAGCCTGGACTTGCAAAAACTGAGTTGTTAGCCCAGAGAAATTGATCAAGGTGACAAAGGCTTTAAGTGAATGAATGTATCATGCATTTTGGGGTTTGTTTAAACAAGGTTAACTCAATTTGAAACACATTGATTCAAATAAAACTTATGAGTTTTTCACAGAATTGATAGGTATAAACTTGAACCCCATTAGCTCGAATATAGAGTCTTAAGACACGGGCCGAGATAAATCCTCCACTCAGAGTTTTGTTATCATCAAAATCACTCAAGGAGACTCAACAATCTCCCCCTTTTTGATGATGACAAAACACAAGTAGAGAGAGCAAAGACGAGTCAACCAAGAAACCAAACAATTGAAACATTCATATATGCCCAGATATTGATATGAAGTAGAACAAGTGAATCCATTAAGTGGTTAAAATTGATGTGACACAACTAGGGAGGAATGCAGCAAGTAAATATGGTCCCTTGGGCATAATTCACAAACACAATCGTAAGATTTGAGGTTGTCGAAAATCGCCTATCCACCGTGCACACCCGCTTCCCGTGGTGACTCGGTGATGCCGAGTCGAGGTGGTGGAGCAAGATCCTTACTGGTAGAGGGCCAGCAAGGCTATTGTTTTCTCTCCCAAGGGTACGGTGCCCACGTTCAAGGGGGCAGGCCAGGTGCCTTGGGGGCACTGGGTCACTCTCTCTCTATAGCCCACGGTGACCACACATGAGCTGGAAGCCCCGGGGTCGAGCACTCTCTCACCAACCAGCGGATTAGTGTCACGGATATTAAACGAACAAACACTGGGGAGAGCAAGGGCAGAAGCTTACCCGATTGGTTTGAAGAAACCAACCCCGTTCAGAGACGATGGGCGAGCGGGTAAGTGTGGGTTCCCCGCACACTGCGTCGACTGAAGCTTCGGCCTGTTTAATAAATACATGTACTACGCCTCACGCAGGAGGGGGGAGCTTGGGGTGGGGAGAATTGGAATACAATCAAACACTACCTCCACACAGGGAGGGGCGGTAAGCCAGCCAGGCAGGGAGGGAAAGGAGACTAAGAACGGAGTCGGATCGCCCTTCCGGAGTTCTGTCCGCTGGTTCTGCCTGTCGATAAGTACTCGCTGTCGGCTCCGCTGTGGCTGCTCTCGAACTTGAAAGTGGATGGGACCAGTGCCAAAATGTCGGGGACTGACCCAGGATGAAGCCTGAATTTTTCTGGCACCAGATGTCGTCGTCGCTGGCCGAGAAAGTCGCTGGACCGGCGCTGCTCTGCTCTACTTCGGACTGAGTTCTGGTTGTAGCAGTAGATTGGTGATGGCACCATGATCGCTCCCGGGACCCAATTGGGGTGGGACCAGGACAGTTGCGAGCGTAGTCAAGTCCTCTTTGATCCACAAGAAAGAACGGCTCTGGAGGAGGTCGGGGTCGAGAGTTGCAGTCTGAGAGGTGGAGGGGTATCGGGACAGACCCTGATTGACCTGAAAGACGTCCCTGTGGTAGAAAAATTGGTACAAGCAGCTCCGAACTCCAAATGAAATGAGGGAAGCACCCATTGAATCTTGGGATGAAATGAGGGCCAATCTTAGAAAGATCTACGCACCCCAATCCAAACCTCTTCAACCAACCGATCTTCCACCCCCGACCCCAACTCCAACCCAAGAACTTCCCCGACAAAGCTCAACCCAAGTCCACCCATGTTCACCACCCCGAGAGTACCATGCACCGACCATTATCACTCCACCCACCATAGACTTTCCTACCCCATTATCCTTGGAAGTTATGGCCCACACACATACCCAAGTGGAGATGGATGCCAATCCGGATCCACCTCCCACCATAGAGGACATCCTAGACCCCCCACTTCAGCCCACCTCTCTCAAGACCCGTCCCACACCAAGGGTACCATGACCATGGGTGAAATACACCTAAGAAACAATGAAGTGCACCCCACACCGGCTATCATCACCCCATCCCCAAAAGACCTTCCATTGGAGAGTAAAACCTCTACACCCCAAAGGGATGAGAATGTGATTGAGGTACATGAAGCCTCCCCCGATTGGGAAGAAGAATACGAGTCACAATGTCATGAGTTAGGCTAGGAAGTTCCCATCCCATGTGTAGAAAGCATCATGGCTCACACACCCAACCACCTAGAAGAGGAGAACACCATGGTCACTATCCCAACCGTGGGGGAAACACATGTCCAAGTTGAAGAAGAAACCTCGCACGGTGGTCTTCACCCTACGCCACCCCCTCCAATTGGGAGTGAACTTATCATAAGTGGGCCCTTGGTTAGATGGCTAGAGAAAAATTGGGCTCACCCTATCCTTCCCCATGCCTACCCTCCCATGGATCAACACCTCCCCATAGTACCCATCAACATCTCACACACCACAATCCAATCCTTCTACAAGGTTGAGTGTTGGGATGACTTCGTCAAAGGCCTAAAGTGGCAACTTAAGCTGACTTGTTTGTTGACCATAGGAGCAGACCGACCCAAGAGCCTTGACCTCATCCACCCATGCATCGGGTCTATCACCTCGGTCTGCACCGTTGGTAGCTACACTAGTGACCTCCTTCTCCTTCTTCTCATGGAAGAGGAACCCATCCCGGTCCACTCCCCGATCATCTTGGTTCCAAGGATATTGGCCGATCGACCCACTCACTACACCGGCCCAATCACGTCATTAGAGGAGGACGACTCCCCACCTTTGGTTGACTTTGAGGACCTAGAGTTCCTTCCCCTAGGTGACCCTTGCCATGATCCCTTTGACCCCTTCCTTTGGGAGCACAGGTACCCATGTGACCCACCAACCACTCACCCTTTCCTACCAACACCCACCATGTTGGGCCAAGCCCATCTCATCCAAGACCCAGGTTACACCATGGGAGTCATGACTTTGGGTAATATTCACATAGGGATTAAGGAAGTGCCTCAATCCATGCTATCCACCTTCTTAGATCCCTTCGATCCATTCAAGTGGAAGTTCAAAGGCCATCCCACAACCCCTCACATAGAAATCATCTTTGGAATAGGAATGCCTATGTCTTGGCACCTCCCACCACTTGACATGATTAGTAAGTTGGGTCCTTTCATTTATGACAAGCACATGTCAAGTTGGAAGCTTGAGTGGTTCATATTCGGGTATAAAGGTCCTCCCCCACTCATCATCCATCTTATGCATGATAGGAGTATACATAGAAGTCCGGGTCCTCCGGCACTCACTGCACCCATACCTGATAGAACCATTTATGGATGCCCCGATCCTCCTAAGTCCGTCAAAATCAATGTAACACTTGATAGGGCTGAATTTGGTTGTCCAGGCCCTCCCTTAATCCCTAGAGGATCATCATTCATGACATTGCATGGTAACATTCGCAAACACATCAGCAAGAGCAACGAGGTTCTTAAGAAATTAGCAGATTCCCACTGTCGCCACCAAGAAATCAATGTCGGTGATTTTGTGATGGTGAGGACTGAGATTGTCACACAACTGAGGTCTCGTGGAGCAGGCTCCTTCCAGGTGTTGAGGCACGTTGGCATAAATGCGTATGTGTTAAACCTCCCTGAGGAATATGGAGTTAGTCTCACCTTCAATGTGGCTGACCTGGTGCCCTACGAGGGTCCCACGGTGACACCCAGTGAGAACTTCCAGCCTATCCCACCCCTTGAGAGAGTCCCAACCCAAACGAGAGCTCCACCCAGCCTAAAGAACCAGCATGATCAAGTGGAGCGGATATTAGATGAACAGATCACTACCACATGGAGCAAGGCGTATGGGCGATATCCGATTAAGTGGAAGGGACGGCCACCTTCGGATGACGAATGGGTGAGTCGGGAGGATCTCCAGCAGCTGGACCCCGACATACTGGAGCAGTATCGCAGCAGGGTGGGCCCCTACTCGACAGAGTCGAGCTCTTTGCAGCCAGGGGGAATTGATGGGGACATCACACATGATTCTCTCTGGCTTGGGACTTCACTTCCTCCAGGAGGGGGATAGGATCGAGCTCCATGACGAGCAGAGCCCCCACGACACTTAGACTATCTATCTGGATCATTTTGATGTATTTCCCTCTTTTGTTTGAGTCATTTTGATGTAATTTTTCCCTTTATTTGAGTCATTTTCCTAAGTCCTAAGTCATTTCTCTATGTTTGTGTCTTCATCTACCCCTTGGTTGGCTTTTTGGTCAGCTTGGTCATTATATGTAAAGCCAAGGGTAGTCTTGTCATGTAAAGGTTTGGGTCCCTATAAATAGGACCCCAACCTTTCCTTGGAGAACTAATGAAGAATTTGGATTCAGCATTCCACAAAGTCATTGTGAGAATCCCCCCCTCTCTCTCTCTCTCTCTCTCTCTCTCTCTCTCTCTAAGGGGTGGATTCCCCTCTCTCTCTCTTCTCTCTCTCTCTAAAGGGGGCGAACCCCATTCTCTCTCCTCCCCACCCCCAATTTCAAAATTCCCTCTCTCTCCTCCCCATTCACCTCTCATTAAGACCCCTCCCCCTTCCCCATACACTCATTCAATCCCTCTCCAACCCCAAGGTGGAATCCCCTTCTCCTAGGCACCTCTCCATTCTCCCAAGCAACCCTTCCTCTTCCCCAAGCACCCTTCCCTCTTCCCCACACACCCCTTCACATTCCCAAGGCACCCCTTCTTATCCCCAACACAACCTTTCCCCTCCCCTAGGCCTGCATTAACTCCTCTCCATTAAGGAGATTTCAAACCAATCCCTTCTCCCACCTCCCCCTAGCCCAACCTGCACCCTCCCCCTCTCTCCCCCATCCACCTGCTAGCTGCGACCCCAGCACTCCCCACCCCCTTCCATTACCCTTAGGTCCCCCCCATTCCCCTTCCCACAACTTCCATTAGCCACCCCTTGCAAGTTTCCTCCCCTTTCCCCACCCCTACATACATTCTATCCCTTCACTCAATTTTCAGGTTGCTAGGAGCTGCCAACCTGCTGGTTTCAGAGTATGCCTCCTCACCACCTTCGAGTTTCAGGAGGCTCACCATACATTGCTGGAAATCTCTTCAAGTCAGCTTCGTAGGCGAGGTGATCCCGCTCCATTCCGAGTTCGGGGCTGACCGGGAGAACCTTTCTCCCCCGACCGCGCAGACCTACGCCAGCCAGCGACCAGAAGCAACTTTCAAAAGCTCCTACGGCTACACCTTGGCACCCCTTGGTGCGCCGCTTGACCGGGACGATCCTCCACCAGTCCTCTACCCAACCCAGCCAGCGGGGCATCATTTGGAGTTCGGAGCTGCTTGTACCAATCTTTCTACCACAGGGACGTCTTTCAGGTCAGTCAGGGTCTGTCCCAATACCCCTCCACCTCTCGGGCTGCAACTCTCGACCCTGACCTCCTCCATAGCCGTTCTTTCTTGCGGATCGAAGAGGACTCGACTACGCTCCCAACTGTCCTGCTCCCACCCCAATTGGCTCCCGGGAGCGATCGTGGTGCCATCACCAATCTACTGCTACAACCAGAACTCAGTCTGAAGTAGAGCAGAGCAGCGCCAGTCCAGCGACTTTCCCGGCCAGCGACGATGACATCTGGTGCCAGAAAAATTCAGGCTTCATCCTGGGTCAGTCCCCGACATTTTGGCGCTGGTCCCGTCCACTTTCAAGTCCGGGAGCAGCCACAGCGGAGCCGACAGCAAGTACTTATCGGCAGGCAGAACTGGCGGACAGAACTCCGGAAGGGCGATCCGACTCCGTTCTTAGTCTCCTTTCCCTCCCCGGCTGGCCGGCTTACCGCCCCTCCCTGTGTGGAGGTAGTGTTTGATTGTATTCCAATTCTCTCCACCCCAAGCTCCCCCCTCCTGCGTGAGGCGTAGTACATGTATTTATTAAATAGGCCGAAGCTTCAGTCGACGCAGTGTGCGGGGAACCCACACTTCCCCGCTCGCCCATCGTCTCCGAACGGGGTTGGTTACTTCAAACCAACCGGGTAAGCTTCCGCCCTTGCTCTCCCCAGTGTTTGTTCGTTTAATATCCGTGACACAAATCCGCTGGTTGGTGAGAGAGTGCTCGACCCCGGGGCTCCCAGCTCATGTGTGGTCACCGTGGGCTATAGAGAGAGAGTGACCCAGTGCCCCCAAGGCACCTGGCCTGCCCCCTTGAACGTGGGCACCGTACCCTTGGGAGAGAAAACAATAGCCTTGCTGGCCCTCTATCAGCAAGGATCTTGCTCCACCACCTCGACTCGGCATCACCAAGTCACCACGGGAAGCGGGTGTGCACAGTGGATAGGCGATTTCCGACAACCTCAAATCTTACGATTGTGTTTGCGAATTAGGCCCAAGGGACCATATTTACTTGCTACATTCCTCCCTAGTTGTGTCACATCAAAAAACAAGTGCATTACATCATATCATTACAGAACGAGGATTACAGATACAAGGTTGATATAGTGCAAGGAGTTCCAACCAACAAGACGCACAAAATGCAATACACAAGATGCAAGCTAACATGATGCAACACGACTCACAATGACTCAAGCATGCAGACAAGCAAACACCCAAAATACATATAGATAGGACCTGACATAGCTACTTCTCCCCCTTTGGCATCATCAAAATGGGGAGAGGGTTACAGGAATAGTGGACAGAAAGGACACTACGTAGACACAGGGATAGCTAATGAGCAGGGTGATCCGGAGTCCCCTCGCGAGCATCATCACCAGAAGCACTAGCAGCAGGAGGAGCAGGAGCAGGAGGGAGACGGTCTTCAATGCTATGCAGAATTTCATCATTATGAAGAAGCTGTCGTTGGATGGTAAGAAGGGAGTGATTGGTAGTCCGGAAGGCTTCACGGTTGTCTTCGTGGCAGGCATAAAGTGTGGCCATGTGGGTGGAAAGGTCATCCAAAGCATGGGAGAAAGAATCCATTCGACCAATCATGTTGTCCAGGAAGGTGTCCAGCTTGTCAAGGGATGAGTGGAGCCGGGTTTCCATGCCTAATACGCGTCTATCAAGAGCCTCATAGTCCCCCCAAGAAGGCTAACCAGCACCCTAAGTAGAGGACTCCCCGTGAGCAAACTGTGGAGGTGGAGGCAACTCCGCATCCATATGGTGTGGAGAAGGGGGGGAGGCTGATCCTCCTCCTGAACTGGTGGGGGTGCATCCCCATCATCCTGTGGTTGCTGCGGTTCTTTCTCATTTGCAAGCATTTCTACATAAGTAGGGATATCACTTGTAAGCTCACCATCTTCACCCCAATAATAACCAAGATTGAAGAAGATCTTGTGTTCGTTGTAAACATCATCCTGGCGAATTGGAAGTGATCTTTCTTCACCCAAATCAACCCCAGCATAGATAAACACTCATGTCAACTGGGATGCATAAGGTAAGGATCGTCCCAAGTTGGTGCGGCATGAATCAATCAAGGTGGTCATGAGCCGACCCATATTCATAGTGTTCCCATTCATAACATGGTAAAATAAGAACCGATGAACTACTGCCACTTCATTTCTGCTACCGCCTTTTGGATAAATCAAGGTAGTGAATATATGATGTAGAACACGTTGCAGAGGCGAAAAATGATTGGCATTCAACTGAATAAGATTACTAACACACTGAACATAGTCACAACATGTCATAGCAAGGAATGTGTTTGCCACTTCACCATGTCCAAACGTCATATCGGCACCCCAGGTTGAAACTCCTAATGCACGCCAGAAAAGATCGAGTCCAATATGTATCTCAATGTCTTGAACAACTGTAAATAAGTTTTCATTTCTCTCAACGAGATTCCCATAAAATTGTTGTACTAGGTTTGGATAATACCTAGTGTATCTGGAGACAAAATCATTCCACCTGTCTTGAATTGTAAAGAGTGCAAACAAATCTGGCAATATGTCATTCATCTCTTGAAAATCAACCAGGCGAGGGTTGATGATGGGTCGTAGAGGTAGATGGGGTGCACGACGAGGTTCCGACTCAGGCTGTGGATGAGCCGGGGCCTCTCGTCTCTGACCGCTGGCTTCCCCTTGAGTGGAACATCGGGAGCTCCATCTAGGCGGCATCTTAGACGAGGAAACTGACTGTGAAACCCTTCGAGGTGAAGGGACTCTACCCTTGAGGTTGTAGTGGATTAAGGAGCACTTCTGGATCCCTGGAAGATCGTTCCCCACGCTCTGGAATCGAGGAGGTAGATGGGTGGTAGCACGAACACCCGCGGAGATCGCGTCCCGGAGTGGTGACGAATCCGACAGAGATTGTGCGGATGGAGGAATGAAGAGGTTTGAAGGTTTGAGAGGTGGAAGTTTGGTGTTCTAGGGTTTTGAGAGTGTGTGGGAGAGAGAAGGAGTGGAGAAGAATGAGCTAAGAGGGGGTGAAAACCCCTTTAAAAAGGGGGGCGGTCGGGTCCCTGTTGGGCCGGCCGCCGTGTTCGATCGACCGGGCCGAGTTGGCCGGTCGATCGGAAAAGGTCGACATCCCAAAAAACCTTTTTTTTTGTTGGTTTTGATTTAGGTAAAGAAGGCCTCCATATCTCCTGTCCTCTTGAGCTCCCTTCACTAAGTGGTATGCATCCCTCTATAATTTTCCTTCCTTTTTGTGTTATCTTTCTTTTCCTTTGGGGATAATTTCAGTAAGGAACATCCGAAGAATCAACCAGCGAGGTTTTTCTGAAGGCTCCCCCTCAGTGACTGTCTAGTATCTCTAGGTCAATTGTCCACATTTACTTGTCAAGGAGTATAGGGTTTTAGAAATTTTCAAGGAGGGTTATAAAGATAAAATAATGTAATCACACATGCAGGATGGTATCATACATAGAGAAGTGAAACACACAACATGGTGATGCATGTCACACTATATACCCTTAATGCTTCTAAAATGCATCACGCGACTTAATGCATACCTAAGTGAATGCCCTCACCCTTGCACATGCCAAGTTCCCCTCTAATCTTGTTGAATTGCTCTTAGTTTAAGGGCTTGGTGAAGATATCGGCCAGCTGATCGTGAGTATCAATGAAATGCAGCTCAAAGACCCCTTTGCCTACATGATCTCTCAAGAAATGGTGTCGAATGTCTATATGCTTGGTCCTAGAATCCTGAACAGGATTTTTTGATAGACTGATTGCACTTGTGTTGTCACATAAAATTGGAACAAAGTTTATTTTAATATCCAAATCAAGCAATTAATTTTTGATCCAAAGTACTAGGGCTCCACAACTTCTGGCGGCTACATACTCAGCCTCGGCCGTTGAGAGAGCTACTGAATGTTGTTTCTTGGAGGCCCATGAAACTAGACAACCACCAAGAAACTGATAGTACCCACTAGTACTTTTCCGATCAACAATGCAACCAGCATAATCGACATCGGTATATGCAATCAAATCAAAAGAACTGTCGATAGGAAACCACAAACCAAAGTCTAGTGTGCCAATCAAGTACCGAAAAATCCGTTTAATAGGCCATTAGATGTGATTCTTTTGGACATGATTGAAAGCGAGCATACAGACACACACTATACTGAATGTCAGGACGACATGCTGTTAAATACAGTAGTGATCCGATCATACCTCGAAACAGTGTAGGATCTACTATTTTACCATTTTCATTTTTGTCCAACTTCGTGGTTGTGGCCATCGGAGTCGATATAGGTTTTGCTTCTGCCATCCCATATTTTTTCAACAGCTCCATTGTATACTTGGCTTGGTTTATGAAGATGTCTTCAGGTTGTTTGTTTTACCTGCAAATCAAGAAAGAAGGTTAGTTCATCCATTAAGCTCATTTCAAACTCTCCTTGCATTATTCTTGCAAATTCATCACATAGGGCATTGTTGGTAGCTCCAAAGATTATGTCATCAACATACACTTGAACTACCAGTATCTCTTTACCTGATTTTCTTGTGAAGAGTGTTTGATCAACCTTGTAGATTCTAATTAAATCCACTTAATCAAATAGAAATAAATGAATAAATAATGAATAAGCAATGTAAGGCACAAATAAGCACGAGGTGCTAAGATGGAGTTTGTGATCGCCAGAGACGCGAGGCCTCAACATATAATAATGAAAAGCATGGAGGGATCGTGAAAAATACCTTGAAACACGGGGATTGTGAGTGCTCCTTTCTCTTCTAGATCGGCCGGCCGATGAAGAGAGTTCTTCTCAATTTGATTACCCTTGCAAAATCAACAAACACCAATAAAAGATAGGAATTAGAACATGGTGAGTGTAGCATCAAATCCTAAATAAAAATATGAGCATGATAACATGGTGAAGAACACACCTTAAGGGTGTTGGCCTTAAACCCCTATGCAAAGAGGTGGGAATATGATGATTGAATGCAAAATGGGAATAAGGGAAAGAGTGCAAGAGATGCACTTATGGGAGATATTCTCAACGTGGTTGAGAATGGAAGTTGACAGTAATGATGCATGCATATGTGAATCGATGTAGTAAAAGAAATAAAAATAATAATAAGGAAAAAAGGAGCCTGTGCGTTGGCTTTGATATTCAAGGGGGAGGAAGCTTCAGATCGTGCAACTTCTCCCTCAGCCAAACCACAGCAGCAACCTGCAAGAAGAAGAAAACGAAAGGAAAAACAAAAGCGGAGGGGAAGAGAAGCATCCAACCGATTAACAGAGACGAAGAGCCCTATTAATAAGATCGAAGAAGAGATAAGAAGGAAAGAGATAACGGAGGAAAAGATAAGAAGGGGCAAGAGCCCAAGGAGGGGAGGATTAAGATGGGCAAGAGCCCAAACGAAGCAGGGACTCTCTGGGGAAAGGCTGCGTTCGTTTAGAACCCGAAAGGTGAAACACGACCTGACCAAGGCCGTCAATTCAAGAATTGACGACCTACCAGAAGGCGTTATTAAAAACACGACTTAGATAAGGACGTTAATTCAAAATATTCAAAATAGGGCTATTTTTCATTTCTCAATATTATTTTCTCATTTTTTAGGTGGAGGTGCATCTCGATGTGCTGATTCCAATGACTATTTTTGCGTATTTTTCTGACACCCGGAAGGTCACCAAATCATCTCTGGAAGAGGGTTAAAAATATTAATAAAATAATCAATTTGAAAAAGACGACCGTGCATAGGTAGTGAATTCAATTTTTGATTTTTTTTATTCTTTTCAAATTCAAAATAACGTCCCCTTGTAAGTCGTTAATTCTTAAAAAATTCTAAAAAATTCTGAAAAATTCCCAGAAAAATCCAGAAAAATAGAAATTTGAAAGAATGGATGCCCTCCACTATAGTCGTCAATTTTTTTTTAGAAACGCCCAAGGGTTAAGCCGTTATTTAAAAGACGCCCCACATCAAGTCGTTATTTCTGAAAAAATACATAAAAATAGATAAAAATGCCCAGAAAAATCCAGAAAAATCCAGAAAAATAGGGAAAAATAGGAAAAGAGAGGAAAAAGGGAGAAATCTAAGAAAAGTGAGAAAAACCACACAAACAGAGCTAATTTGAGGGTCAAATCGGGGCATTACAAGGTAATATGAGATGTGCTCACAGTAACATCAATTTTGGCGTGTCTACAGCTGCCCCGCCTTGGCGTCTGCTTTGCAAGGGAGCAGAGCAAACTGAAAAGTAGATGTCAAGGTGTGATGAGACACGCAATCAACATCACTTGATGAGAATTAAATTAAAAGCTCGAGATGAAGCAATCTCGGGAAATTCAATGAAATCAACGATGATTGGATAAAAAGAGGGAGTGTGCACGCGGGCACGAAGGAGATAAAAGAATGATCAACTTCCAGCGCGGTGGAAGTACCCCAGGTCACAAACCTGTAGGTTTCACCATTGGGGAGCGGTTACCAGCCAATGTGGACGTGCTGCAGTCAAGGTGGATCAAAGGGAAAAATGATTAAAATAAGATAATAGAAATCCAAACAAGAAGCTTCCGAGAAAATGACCCAAAACAGCAGCAAGGCAAACTGAGGATTCCATCAGCAACGAATATCTCATATCTTGAAAGATTAAGATCAATTTGACTCTCCAAATCAGCTTATCAGAATGATTTCCAACGTTAATTCAAAGTCCTACATGAATGCATGCTGGGTTTAAAAGGAAAAATTAAATCAAACGAAAATATAAGATACTCAAGGATAATATTGTTAAGCTATCCAGACTGAGTCAAGAAAACCATTGTGCGAGCTGATACTAAGCCGAAGCTCGTTTATCCGCACACCAACTCGCAAAAGGGAACCATCGTCCCCAGTCTTAGACGGCTCAACGGCCTATCCGTATGACTAAGACTCCTCTGGAATCATCATTATTTTTGATGAAGGGGAACTCAAATTCCAGATTTACCAAAGCCACAAGGTCCTTGATATAATCTAATAGGGTATGTATCATATAGTAAAATGCATACAGGGAGAGATGGTGATAGCAAAAGGCATGGGGGAACTGAGAAGAGGTGCCGGCACCGTGGGACTTGGATGATGATGCCCAGTCGGTGGGACCAAGAGCTTCTTCCTGCACTCAAAGATTCATCAGGCAAGATATAAAAGATAACAAGTAATGAATAAGGCATTTAAGCATAGCAAGCATAGCATGAATAAGCATCAATAAGCAATCATAGACATCAAAGCACTTAAAGCTTGGTGTGGATAGCATTCAAGCATGTATTAGCAAGGCGAAGCATGTTTAGCATCATAGCATTATTGTTTGTTGTTTTATCATTAGGATGACAATCTTGGCATGTGAGATTAAGATTGGATGATCAGGATCAAATAATGCCCAGTGGCAGAGTGATCAAGTGAAATCAGCAGGAGTTGATTCGAGATGAATGATCAATTAACACCCAGCTAAAGATTGGCAAGAGTGCCTTGTAGGAGAATGATACGCAGATTGATGTCCCGAACATAACAGGAGATGGGCGTGAATAATCAAAAAATGTCCAGGGAGATGATAATCAAAACGCCAAGGGTGGCATGAAAATGTCGGGAATAACTAACAGATTGATAGCAATGAGTAGAGAGGACTCATCCCGTGATCTTGGCCCCTTGTAAAATTGTTGTTCCTGTAAAAACACCATCAGAAAATACAATGCAATTTTTTTTAGATTTTAAAATATGCAAATTTTTATGAGTTTTGAAAAATATATTCAAATTTTTATGGAGATTTTGGAAAATATTTGAATTTTTATGAATCTTGAAAATATTCAATTTTTTGTTTGATTTTGCTCAGGAAATATTCAAAAAAAAATTTTGTTTGATTTTGCAATATTCAATTTTTTTGGATTTTGGTTTAGACATAGCTAATGCAGCATCAAAGGGTGTTTAAATCATTAATTGGGGGGTCCTCGTTCCTTCCCTTTTTGCTAAAATTTCCCAAAGCCGGGCGTGCATTGAGAGTGGCATCCTATAACCGACCGTCTTTGATCGACGGTGCCCCTACTAAGGCCATACCTGAGGAACGTTCGGTCTTGGAGGGAGAAGAGAAGAATAAGTGAGGATAAGCTTTATGCAGGATGGGAGATGTCGGGACTTGAATTCCTTCCAAGGTGTTTCCCCTCAAAGAGGTAGTCTGTTGTGCCGGGGCTTTGTGCCTTTGATTTTTAGACCCTCGACATGCATACGACCAGGGTTTTCCCTGCGGGGACTTTGCCACTCTTGACATGCCATAATTCACAGTTTTACTTTTATCGAAATCTTGACTTGATTTTATAATAGCCCTTTTGGCGAGATGTATCATGAAAGCTTATTTATTTTGGGTCAAGACTGCCCCTATTTGAGACTCCTCTCGTATTGGGGATTACCGAGGTTGGTCATCTCATCCGTCAACCTCTTGCCCCTGCACGCGGCCGAGTAAAGAAGAGAAAAGACTTTCAGATACACTCATGGCATGGCCAAAGTAGGGACGGTGTTTAACCAAAGGAGCCGGCTAAGGACGCCGTGAAGTGTGTGGAATGCCCAGTTAAGGGTTACTCTTAACAAGCGGGGAGAGAATGCTGAATTCCCAGCGTGGGGTTTTTATTACCAAAGGTGCTGCAAAAGCAAGCCTAAAAGATAAAAGCCTAAGATAAAAGTCTAAAGCACCACTTTTAATCTTGTTAAGAAGCACTTCATTTTGAAAATCATGCGTGAAGTAATGAGGTAATGATATCATAAAAATACGTACTTACGCCAATATGTTACCTTGCAACCTTTATAGAAGCAGCTATCAGAGGCGAGGTTGATCAACGTGGGGTAGTCCTCTTTGGCAGATAAAAAGATTGGAAGCAAAGGGTTTGAAAGTGGCTTAACAAGAAGGAGTGGTGCCAAGACGAGACTCAGACGAATAAGGAAAAAAGGAAGAGAGGCAAGGGCTAGAACCCCCTCACTAAGGTGTGGAGACCCTGATCACATGAAATGTCTACAGAAGAAGCAGAGAATTAGAAGGAGGAGTGAGGACTAAAGCCTCGAAAGCAGTGGGAGAATGGGTAGATGCCCAAGGCAGTGGATGTGGAAGAAGTTGGGTCGGACCCATGATTAGGGGGAATCAGAGGAAGAAATTGATAGATGGAAAGAGGCGGATCCGGAGGGTCTGGAGGTTGTGGAGGAGAATCATGAGGGGAGGAATCATCCGGAGGCTCCGGAGGGATAAAATATCGAGGGACACGGTGCCCTGGGAAGAAATAGGGAAAAAGATGATGGAAAAAGAAGAAGAAAATGAAGGATGTGATGCCCTGGAAGAGTAGAAAGATGAATCGGAAGAAAGATGGATGGTCCGGAGGTTCCGGAGGAAGAAAATGGAAAGGGGCGTCGTACCCGAAGGAAAGGCATGAAGGATCCGGAGGGTCTGGGAGTAGAGGAGGAGAATCATGAGCGGAAGAAGAATCCGGAGGCTCCTGAGGGACAACGAAAGAAGGGACGCGATGCCCCGGGAAGAAATAGGAAAAAAGGTGATGGAAAAGGAAGAAGAAGATGAAGGATGTGATGTCCCGGAGGAACAGAAGGACGAATCGGAGGAAGGATGGAGGGTCCGGAGGTTCCGAAGGAAGAAAATGGAAAGGGGCGTCGTGCCCGAAGGAAAGGCATGAAGGATCCGGAGGTTCCGGAGGAATGAGAAGGGAAGGGACGCGATGCCCAAAGAAGAGGGAAATAGAATCCGGAGGTTCCGGGGGATTAAGATGGAAAGGGGCGCGATGCCCGAGGGGAAAGTCCGGAGGTTCCGGAAGAATAAGGTGGAAAGGGGCGCGATGCCCTAGGAGAAATTCCGGAGGTTCCGGAAGAATAAGGTGGAAAGGGGCGCGATGCCCTGGGAGAGAGTCCGGAGGTTCCGGAAGAATAAGGTGGAAAGGGGCGCGATGCCCTGGGAGAAAGTCCGGAGGTTCCGGAAGAATAAGGTGGAAAGGGGCGCGATGCCCTGGGAGGAAGTGAGAGAAATCCGGAGGGTCCGGATACAAGAGCTGAAAAGGGACGCGATGCCCTGAGAAAAGATTAGGGAGGGGGCAGTGCCCGAGCAATGTAAGGGGACCTACAAATCCCGAGGATGAAGATGAATAAGATGGGAAGTGCGGAATATCCGGAGGTGCCGGAAGGCGGGGAAGATACGGGTTTGGAAACCCGGGAAGCAGGGGGTGCAAATGTGTGCAATGGGATGGATGCGATGAATGCAGTGAATGCATGAATGCAATGAAATGCAAACAATATGAAGAATGTGAAGGGTGAGAGGACGAGATCCTCCTTCTAACCCCGGGGATGGCCCATGAAGAAAAAGTGATAGAAATGGATGCATAGAAGGTGGAACAAATAAGGGACGGCCCCTTAGCACTAAGATAACTGCCCCTCCACGGCAGTGAAAGTGTATAATCAAACGGCCCAACGGAAGAAGCTTCAATAATAAATGACAACCCCCTTGGAAGGCAAGGATCAATAATGTAAGGGAGTTAGAAAGTTGATACAGGAAGCATTGCCATGCCCATTGATTTGAACGGAATAGGAATTTGCCCCTTGTATGGAAGAATTGATTTAAGATTTGAAAACTGAGCAAGGGGTGCCATGCCCGGCCCTTGGATGGCATCGACACTTGGCATTCTTCTCTGAACAATGGCGGCGACTTGGCTTCTTCGACCATGCTTGGCACAACAACCCGGATTGGCATCCGGTAAATAAATTCTGGCATCTTGAACAGCACGGTAGTGGCCAAATTCTTCTTACCCGGCTTTTGCTCATCTTCGGCACAAGTACTTTCAGAAGGCCGCCCGTTCCGAGTAGTAAAGGGGGGTGAAGCGGAGGCGGAAGTTTCCATGGATGGTGGAGGTATAGTGGAAGGTGTTGGAGAAAGGGTGAGTGGAAGTGAAGGTTCAAACACGTCGAGCTTCCCCCTTTGCTCGGAAGCAGTGGGGGTTGGCTTGAGTGCAAAAAGGGGTGGACCTTGCTCAGGATTAGCCACGGGTAAGGGTGATAGGTTAAGTGGTGGAATAGGGGAAAGGCCTGGCAAAGCTGGTTTTGGCATTACAGGGATAATGAACGGCTTAGGTAGCGAACAAAGAGGAGGGGTAATAGAAGGCTCGGCAGAGACCGGCGTAGTGGAGGGTGATGGAGGTTCGGCGGAGGCCGGTGGAGTGGAGAGTAGTGGAGGTTTGGCGGAGGCCGATGGAATAGAGGTTAATGGTGTAAAAGGAAAGGGTTTGGTGCGCTGAAAATGTCGGATGGGGCGAGAGGTGTCAGGTATAGGGGAAGGCGCATGATGCACCGGTGTGGGTGACTGGAGTATCGACCCATCATCGTAACACCAAGTATTGGGGTGAGGAGGAGACTCATGGTGCGGCGGTATGGGTGATTGGAGTATCGACCCATCATTGTAACACCAAGTATTGGGGTGAGGAGGAGACTCATGGTGCGGCGGTATGGGTGATTGGAGTATCGACCCATCATTGTAACACCAAGAGGTCTCATAAATGGGGGTTGGATCGGGGACTGTGGCATAGTCCTGAGCATAGGGGTCTTCTGACAGTCGAGGAAGAGGATGGCGACGGAAACTCGGAAGGGATGCCTGCGGAGCTTCATCATCGTATACCGCTTCAAGTTCTTCAATTGCCGGTTCTTCATCATCAAATGCAAGTGGACACTGTAGTGGAGGCGTATATGTGGATGGAGGAATGTAATGATGTTGCGTATGTGGAGGTGGAAGGCCATATGAATGAAGTGTGCGGATGGGTGGAGGGCGGACGGTGTCCACTTGATCATCGAAATCTGCCGGCTGTTGCTTGCTTGAGCTGTCGATACCATAATCATCTCTCCTATCCTTCCATTCTTTCTCCATCTTAGTAATATTATCTAAAGCGGCATGGAGAGGATTGACCGGAGTAGGAGGAGCCATGACCCTTCTTAATTGTTCCTCCATCAAAGTGACTTTATCAAGAAGGGTTTGTTGGAGGGGTGTAACTTGAGAAACCAAGGGTTGGCAGGGCCTTGAAGGAGGGGTGGCATAAAAAGGCCGTGGAGGGGAGTTAACGGGATGACCCGCAGAAGAACCCGGATGGGCCAGATTGCAAGAAATAAATGGGCCTCGGGGCCGTGATGGAGGAGGTATAGAAGGAGGCGGGTGTCGGACCACCCGGGGAGGAATGTGAATAGAAGAGGATGGGTAATGGGCTACCCGATTAGGATTGTGAATAGAAGAGGGAGGTGGGTGATGGGCCACCCATGTAGGGTTGGAAGGAGGAAGAGATGAAGGAGATGCACCCTCAATGGCGGCCTTAAGGGCTTGGATCTATTGAGGGGTGAGATGATCTAATGCATGAATGATTTGGGAGACCTTCTCATCGTTGGGAGGAGACAGTCCCGAAGGAGTAGTGGCTTGAAATTGAGATGAGGGACCATAAGTTTGGACATTGCCCATGGGCCGGGCATGACCATAAGAATGAGGACGTGGTCCCTCGATAGCATGGTGAGAGTTCAGATGAAAATGTTGAAATTGAGGAGAATAAGATGTGCATGGTTGTGCATCCTCATGAATTGGATTAAAACATGTTGGTTTTCTTATCATGGTAACCTATTATTCAATCAAAGTTTAAAATAATATGCAAAAAGCACACAAGTTGGAATGGTTACCTTTGATCTTAATTTGTTTGAACCTTGGTGCATTAATGAATTTTAACAAAGTTTGGTGTGATTCACACAAGGGAGGATCCTAGTTTCAATATGGTTTGAACTCCAGTGCCAACTAGGAAACTCTCTCACCGTGTATGGCCAACTAAACCCGGGACTTCAAAGGGTACAACCTGCCCGGCGTCCGTGAGGGAATCCACGGGTGCGGGGACTTATGGAGGCTTGGTTTAGGAATTTCCAATTCAAAGAGACGGAATGCTCAATGAAGGGTCCTTCCTTCACCAAGGGGGTGTGTGGAATCCTAATGAAGAGAGAGGAGGTCTCCCAAACCAATGCAAAGATGAATGAATGCAAGGTAAATCAAGCCAATCACAGCAATATAATCAATCAACAAATATAAGCATGAATCAGCATGAAAAGCCACACACGGGAGGGTTCTGTAAACCCACAGTAAAAAGGCGCCCTGGCAGGGGGCGCTATTAACCAAAGCGACGACAGTATCACTGTCGTGAATCACTGGAGGGCCCAGGGGCAGTGAAAAACACGCCTTAGTGTGAGGCGCTATAAATAAAAGGACGCCCCTTCTAGCGGGCGTCAAATCACAAAAAATGCCTTGATCTGAGGTGCTAATCAAAAAGAGACGCCCTGGAGGAGGGCGTGAATTCACAAAGCAGCGTAATAAGTCAAGGGAAATCAGGGATGCGCTGGAAAACGCCCTGTCAGGAGGCGTTACAAATAAATAAGACGCCTTGGGTTAGGGCGTTAAACAAAAATGCGCCTCTTCCAGAGGCGTTAATTCTCTGTGTCCCCGAAGCCAGAAACATCAATGCACCCACAGTCACAATATGATCATGGCAATCAATAACATGCAGCATAGCATAACATGCTCATCAAAATTTTTGGGTAAGTAGAATTTTCAAAAAGAAAATCTAACAAGCTGACAGATCACTTGGGGAGAGTGCAAAGCACAATGGAGGGTGCCCGAGGGGCACAAAAGGAGATGCACCGAGGGTGCAAAAGGGGGAGATGGCACACGTGGGTGCCCAAAGGAAAGGGTAATCAAAAGAAAAATGAAAGGGGTCCCACCGTGATCGCCAATTTGTAGATTCTAATTAAATCCACTTAATCAAATAGAAATAAATGAATAAATAATGAATAAGCAATGTAAGGTACAAATAAGCACGAGGTGCTAAGATGGAGTTTGTGATCGCCAGAGACGCGAGGCCTCAACATATAATAATGAAAAGCATGGAGGGATCGCGAAATACCTTGAAATGCGGGGATTGTGAGTGCTCCTTTCTCTTCTAGATCGGCCGACCGATGAAGAGAGTTCTTCTCAATTTGATTACCCTTGCAAAATCAACAAACACCAATAAAAGATAGGAATTAGAACATGGTGAGTGTAGCATCAAATCCTAAATAAAAATATGAGCATGATAACATGGTGAAGAACACACCTTAAGGGTGTTGGCCTTAAACCCCTATGCAAAGAGGTGGGAATATGATGATTGAATGCAAAATAGAATAAGGGAAAGAGTGCAAGAGATGCACTTATGGGAGATATTCTCAACGTGGTTGAGAATGGAAGTTGACAGTAATGATGCATGCATATGTGAATCGATGTAGTAAAAGAAATAAAAAAAAATAAGGAAGAAGGAGCCTGTGCGTTGGCTTTGATATTCAAGGGGGAGGAAGCTTCAGATCGTGTAACTTCTCCCTCAGCCAAACCACAGCAGCAACCTGCAAGAAGAAGAAAACGAAAGGAAAAACAAAAGTGGAGGGGAAGAGAAGCATCCAACCGATTAACAGAGACGAAGAGCCCTATTAATAAGATCGAAGAAGAGATAAGAAGGAAAGAGATAACGGAGGAAAAGATAAGAAGGGGCAAGAGCCCAAGGAGGGGAGGATTAAGCTGGGCAAGAGCCCAAACGAAGCAGGGACTCTCTGGGGAAAGGCTGCGTTCGTTTAGAACCCGAAAGGTGAAACACGACTTGACCAAGGGCGTCAATTCAAGAATTGACGACCTACCAGAAGGCGTTATTAAAAACACGACTTAGATAAGGACGTTAATTCAAAATATTCAAAATAGGGCTATTTTTCATTTCTTAATATTATTTTCTCATTTTTTAAGTGGAGGTGTATCTCGATGTGCTGATTCCAATGACTATTTTTGCGTATTTTTCTGACACCCGGAAGGTCACCAAATCATCTCTGGAAGGGGGTTGAAAATATTAATAAAATAATCAATTTGAAAAAGACGACCGTGCATAGGTCGTAAATTCAATTTTTGATTTTTTTTATTCTTTTCAAATTCAAAATAACGTCCCCTTGTAAGTCGTTAATTCCCAAAAAATTCTGAAAAATTCCCCAAAAAATCCAGAAAAATAAAAATTTGAAAGAATGGACGCCCTCCACTATAGTCGTCAATTTTTTTTTAGAAACGCCCAAGGGTTAAGCCGTTATTTAAAAGATGTCCCACGTCAAGTCGTTATTTCTGAAAAAATACATAAAAATAGATAAAAATGCCCAGAAAAATCTAGAAAAATCTAGAAAAATCTAGAAAAATCCAAAAAAATAGGAAAAAATAGGAAAAGGGAGAGAAAAGGGAGAGAAAAGGGAGAAATCCAAGAAAAGTGAGAAAAACCACTCAAACAGAGCTAATTTGAGGGTCAAATCGGGACATTACAAGGTAATATGAGATGTGCTCACAGTAACGTCAATTTTGGCGTGTCTACAAACCTTACCTCTTTTGAACCTATTTTCAGTTAGAAAAGAAGTAAGTCTTTCGTACCATGCCCTTGGTGCCTACTTAAGCCCGTACAACGCCTTTTGGAGCTTGTACACATGTCGTGGGTGCTTGGAATCTTCAAAGGTTAGAGGTTGTTCTACAAAAATATCCTCTTTGATATATCCATTAAGAAAAGTAGATTTGACATCCATTTGAAACAGTTTGAAGTTCAGTGAGCAAGCAAACGACAATAAAATCCGGACTGCTTCTAGCCTAGCAACAGGGGCAAAAGATTCATCAAAATCAATCCCCATCTCCTGGCTATACCCTTTGGCTACAAGCCGGGTCTTATTCCTAACGACCACACCCATGTCTTTCAGCTTATTTCTAAAGACCCATCGGGTTCCTATTACGGGCTGATTTCTAGGACGTGGCACAAGAGTCCACACTTTGCTTCTTTCAAACTGGTGCAACTCTTCATGCATAGCCTGGATCCAGGAGTCATTTTGCAAAGCACCATGAAAGTCCTTAGGCTCCTCTTAAGAAATTAAAGCAATCAAGTCCTCCTCTTCTACTTGCCTTAGAGAGAATCTAGTTCTTATCCCGTCTTCAGGATTACCTATTATGTTTTCAGTGGGGTGATCTTTCAGAAGAGTGGATGGTCTTGGCAAATCCGGGTGTTGCATTTGCTGCTCTTGAAGTGTTTCAATTGAGGGATCCTCATCTTCTTCACTTTTGCTTGATCCACCTTCAGTTGGCTCATTCTTGGCCTTGACATCATCCCGACCTTTGGAATCCTCATCTGCATCCACAATTTGAACAGACTGATTTGTTAATTTTAATTCAGATTCATCAAAAATTACATGAGGACTTTCTTCTACAACCAAGGTTCTCTTATTGAACAATCTGTAGGCTCTAGAGTTAAGTGCATAGCCTAGGAAAATTCTTTTGTCACTTTTCTCGTCAAACTTTCCTAGATTTGACTTACCATTATTCAGGATAAAACATGAGCATCCAAAGGATTTGAGATGAGAGATGTTTGGTTTCTTACCCTTGTACAGCTCATAAAGAGTTTTCTTTAAGATGGGCCTTACCATTGCCCTGTTGATGATGTAACATGCTGTACTTACCACCTCGGCCAAGAAATACTTGGGCAAGGAGTTCTCACTTAACATGGTCCGCGCCATGTCTATCAAGGTTATGTTTTTCCTTTCCACTACTCTATTCTGTTGAGGCGTCCGTGGTGATGAAAAGTTGTGCGTGTATCCTTGATCTTCACAAAGCTTGCTGAAGTCGTGATTCTCAAATTCTCCACCGTGATCACTTTGAATGGTGGTGATGAGATAGCCTTTATCATTCTGAACTTTCCTACATAAAACTTGAAATTCCGTCACGGCATCATTTTTATTTGCTAAGAAGAGCACCCATGTAAATCTTGAAAAGTCATCGACAATCACAAAGCCATAGGATTTTCCTCCTAGGCTAGAGTATCTAGTAGGACCAAAAAGATCAAGATGCAGTAATTCCAATGGCCTAGCGGATGAAACAATATTTTTGTTTTTGAAAGAAGTTCATGTTTGCTTGCCTTTTGTGCAAGCTTCACAGATTCTATCACTTTCAAATTTCAATTTTGGCAGTCCATTCACCAAATCATGTCTAGACAACTTGGAGATTACTCCAAAACTAGCATGACCCAACCTTCGGTGCCATAACCATGCATTTTCATGATTGTTCGCAACCAAGCAGAGATCATTACAAGAAACATTATCAATATCAACAGTATAGACATTGTTATTTCTTTTTCCAAGAAATTTGATCTCATTTACATTTTTGTTCAAGACAATGCAGTGGGTTTCATCAAAAACAACTTTAAAACCCTTATCGCACAATTGGCTTATGCTTAGCAGATTGTGATTCAGACCTTTCACCAAAAGCACATATTCAATAAGAATTTCAGAATTCTTACCAATGTTGCCAATCCCAACGATTTTACCTCTGTCTTGACCTCCAAAGACAACTGAACCTCCATCCTTATCTTGCAGTGTAGAGAACACTTTCTTGTCCCCTGTCATATGCCTTGAACAGCCGCTGCCCAAGTACCATTTGCTCCCCTTGGCTTCAAGACATATCTGCAAGAAGAAGAATTCTCATGCAATTATTTTTGGTACCCAAGCTAGTTTGGGTCCATAGGAGTTAGTCCAGTTCTGGGTATATCTCTTCTTGGTCCAAAAAACATGATTTCTAGGTGGGTTTTATCTAAACCAGCAATTTACAATAGCATGACCAAATCTACCACAATGATAACAGTTAACAGGTGTAAACTTTCTTTGAAACTGTCGTGGTTTGGGTTGAGCATGTTTTGGTTCAGGCTTGGAACATGAAGCATGATTTTTATCTTTTTCATGAACAAAGGATGTGGTGATCTTATGCTCAAACGATTTTTAGTTTTGAAGAGTGTATCCGAGACCTTCTTTTTAAAAATTAACTTTAACTCCCAACAAATTATCTAGATTTTGCTTGCCCTTAACAAATCTTGACAATGTGAACTGAAGATCAGCCACTTCTTTTTCTAAACTCACAGCCTTTTCTTCAAGTTCCGAGTTTGTGGATTTCAAAATTTTTTCTTCAATTTTGATCTTTTCACATGCTTTCTCTATTTCAACTATTTTGCATGATAGTTCCTCTTTGGTTTTATCACAGTCTAAAATTGTTTGCAATAGACTTTCTTTTTCTTTCGTAGCCTCAAACCATTCCTGTTCTAGTTTCTCTAATTTGACAAAGATATCTTCACGTGACAAGTCATCAAGTTTCTTTTTGAGAGTTTTATTTTCAGATCTGATTTTCTTGTATTTAGTGTACAGCTTTTCATGTTCAGATTCCCATTGTTCATTGGAAATGAAATCAGGGTCAGAATTTACCTCTGTAGATTTATCTTCATGTGCCATGAGGCACAAGCTTTCCACAAGTTCTTGAATCTCTTCATCAGATGATTCATCTTCTTCGTCGCTCCAAGTGGCGACCATGACTTCGGGTTTCTTGAAATTATCCTTCTTGAATTTCTTTTTCAGATCTGGACATTCACCTCTCATGTGCCCAGGCTTCTTGCATTCATAGCATATGATGCTACTTGGCTTGCTCGATTCGCCTTTGGTTTGCGTGGGCCTTCTTTGCCCCTTTTTGAAATATCCCTGAAAATTTCTCTTCTTCCTTAGAAATTTTCTCACTTGGCGAGATATCATCGCCAATTCTTCCTCTTCATTGCTTCAGTCACTTGATTCACCTTCTTGAAATTCGCCATCGGAGTGATGAGCTTTCAGTCCAATGACCTTTTTCTTCTTGATGTCTTCATCAACTATCCTCTTTATATTTATCTCATAGGTCATGAGTGACCCTATGAGTTCGTCCAAGGTGAGAGTTGACAGGTTCTTTGAGTCTTCAATTACCGTGGCCTTTATGTGCCAAGCCGACGGTAGGGACCTTAACACCTTCCTCACAAGGTCAAAATTTGAGTATCCCTTCCCGAGACTTTTGAGACCATTTGTGATCTCTGTTAACCTTGTAAACATCTCGGAGATGGTTTCTTCAGGTTTCATCTTAAATAGCTCATAGTCAGTGACTAGGAGATTTGTGTTGGTTTCCTTGACCTCTGAAGTTCCCTCGTATATGAGTTGCAGCTTGTCCCACATTTCTTTGGCTGAGCTATACATAGAAACACGAGAGAACTCATTAGGGTGTATCGCACATTACATAATATTCATGGCATTGAAATTAGCAATGCATTTCTTAATTTCCTCGGGTGTCCATTTTTCTTCATCAGCCCTGAGTTTATGAGGACCCTTGTCCACAACTCTCCAAACTTCGTACTCTTGAGCCCACAGAAAAACATGCATTCTATTTTTCCAGTACGAGTAGTTTGAATCGTCAAAGAAGGGAGGACGGTTGATGGAGTGACCCTCGGGTATCATACCCTTGTTTGCCATTTAACCGGATCTTACTCTAGATCGTTAGATCTGTGAAAGAAAGAGCCTTATCTCTGATACCAATTGAAGTCTCGAGATTAAATGGCACCCAAGAGGGGGGGTGAATTGGGTATTAAAAATAAATGAACTAAAGCTGGATAAAAAGAAAGCACGTTTACAAATCAAGCAACCAATGGAAAGGGATACAGCGAAGCATAAAGAGAGTCTGGACAAAAAGACTCCTACAACCGTTCCTTAGTACTAGCTGGAGTCTAGGAATCCAATGATTCTCTCACACAAGATATTTTCTTCTTGACAGGACTAGCCTTGTCGATCCGAATTTATCTTTTGATATACCAGGGAACTTCGGTAAGAGGGTTAATGAATCTAGATCAGAAAACAGAACTAAATGATAATGCGATATAAAACTGAGCTAAAGAGAATGGAGGTAGAAGATATGGATCAAACCATTCAGTAGACAGCGATTTTTAGGTGGTTCAGCTGCAACAACAGCAACCTACGTCCACCCCTCACACACTGTGAGGATTCACACACTATCTTGTAGAAAATTACAAGATGAACACCAACCACACATACACACGTGAGAAGTATAGAACTCTCACGAAAGTGCTAGAGCACGGACACACAAGAACAATGATGGACAACGAAGTACACACACACACACACACACACACACACGGATCTGTCTAGATCCACACACACGAGTGCTTGAATATTACAAGGGAAGCACGAATCAGCTCAAACATGAATGGAAGGAATATAAACAAGAAGTGAAAACATAGATCAGGCTCCCCCTTAGTGGATGAAGATAGTATTGAATGAAGCTTGTTCTTGGCTTGATCTTCACTTGATTTGGATGCAGATTTGCTCTTAAAATCTTCAGCTCCTTGATGAAGAATTCCTCTCGGATCACTGTTCACGTGAACAGTACCAGCACCTTCTCCTTGACATTCTCTCCTTCTTCTGTTGAAAAGTCTTAGGGTTTATGACCCCAAAGAGATCTTTTATAGATCTTGGAGGGTCAGAAGACAAGTCCCCAGACCAGATCCACAATTCACTCCAAGACTGAGACCAAAGGGTTTAAACAATTGGGAGAAACTCCCTCTTTTCGAGCTTGGACCAAAAGTCAGCAAAAGAGGGCTTCGGGAATTTCGGTCGACTGGAATTCCAGAGACGGTCGACTGAAACCTGTAACTTTCGAAGTTTTTGGTTACAGGAAGAACCGGTCGACCGGTCCTGGGGTCCTGGTCGACCAAAACCTATAAAACTTGACACCCTTCGTCTCTGGAAAAATTGGTCGACTGGGCCTATGGTCCTGGTCGACCGGAATAGCCTGGACCTGCAAAAACTGAGTTATTAGCCCGGAGAAATTGATCAAGGTGACAAAGGCTTTAAGTGAATGAATGTATCATGCATTTTGGGGTTTGTTTAAAAAGGGTTAACTCAATTTGAAACACATTGATTCAAATAAAACTTATGAGTTTTTCACAGAATTGATAGGTATAAACTTGAACCCCATTAGCTTGAATATAGAGTCTTAAGACACGGGCCGAGATAAATCCACCACTCATAGTTTTGTTATCATCAAAATCACTCAAGGAGACTCAACAACCTCGACCTCCTGTAATTTTTGTTGTGTCGTGGTGCCAATTTTTTAGACGCTAACATAGGGCCAAGGCGAGATCGAGGGTCTCAGCATCTGGCTCGACTGTGGGGATTTGGGGGAACAAGCATGGGGTCTTGTAGATTATTTAATCTGTGGCATGTATCAGAGATTCCGTAGGGAAGAGGGTCCAGCTCTCACCTAGGACCACTGTTGGCTTTTACTGAAGGATTTTTACTGGGATCCAACACCTGGCAAGGTGGGGTTCTCGTGTTGGCCATGGAATGGCATAGGCGAGACCCCTTGTGACCACGAACGACAACAGCAGTGAACCCCTCTTGTGTGGCGGTGAGCGAGGAGGCCGGCAGCACAAGTGAGGCACTCAGGCGAGAGACCTCTACTGGGGCCGAGAGAAGAACAATGTTTTGGGGATTTAGGGGAGGGGGGAAAAGCAACAAGCGGCGGGTAATTTGGGGGATTTATTTTCCTACGTTGGAATTGATGCCCCCTTCGGCGCCAAAAAAGCCCAACGTATTTTGGGGTGGGTCGATCAGGTCAATACATACGACCCTACAACTTCTTGAGTTTTTTCCTACAATCTGTGTTAAATCATCCTACGACGGTACTGAATAGTAAGTATATAAACTCATAAAATCGTAGGTATAGTTCAGCCTGTCGATGGACAAAGTCGTAGGTAGGTGTCGTAGGTGTATGTCCTTCTTGGTGTACTGTAAGAGACTCCAAATCATAATGGTGTGAAAGATCCTTAGACCTAAGACACTAAGGACATCTTGTGTGTGGATCACTATATGTTGACGTCTGTTTATACACCTTAGCCATAAGTCTAGGATAGTCTAACACTCGAGTGTAGTGTGAAGTGTACGACGGTGATTGAGTACCATCAAGGAATCATTTACTCTCCAAATATACCCAGATGAAGAGAGAATATCTTATAGAATCACACTTAGGGAAAATCCCTAGTCAAGCTGATATAGTTAGCTAGAAATGAGTTTCTAGTGTGGCGTTGATATATAAGTGTGGACTATCTGATCGAATATGATGGAGTTGGCTATTTCACAAACCTTGAGTTCGATCAGAGACATTATATGAATGAAGGATTAGTATTACATGGTAACTGTTGGCTAAAGGTTCCAATCAGATTATATATGAATCCCTTATATCGTCTGGGGGTCATGGAGTGTTATTTGGGGCCAACAATAATCTGTGAGCTACTATAAATTAGAAGGAGTCCTAATATCATTGCACATAAAAATAATTATATTATTTTGAAATAATAATATTAAAAGATATTTTAATATTCTTATAGGTATCACTATCAACTCGATATTGAACTTAGAGAGTCACACACACTAAGCCTACTTAAGACGCACGGTATTATTATAAATATGGGATATTTACCGTTATATAATTAAGGACGGCTTGAGAGACATCATAATACCAAGTAATTAGATATAATTAAGTCATAATACCGATATCGTAAAATCGACATTGGACAATGCTCCGCACGGTAAAGATCATATGTATCTTCGCTTGTTGTTCTTATAGTCTATCATTTTGTCAAGATCCAAAACAAACTAGGTAGAACTATGAGTTGAAGTTGAGATGGATGACCAAGAGGATCAATTAATTCTGAAAATGTAAAAATATGGGGGATAGGAACAATCTTTCAATCCATCCAAGTCTATGTGAAAGTGATATTGTATGAAGACTTGAAATTTTATGCACAAGGGAAAAAGATAAAAGATGGAAGTTATGAATATAAGAAACAAGAGGAATCAGATACAGTTAAATGTGAAGCCAATTTTCAGTCTTATTGGGAGACAACAATCTAGGTTGCATAATCAGCCTTAGGGTTTGTGAATGCCCGTCAGTGGCATTTCTCAAACAAAGGGGGGAATTAAAATCGGAAATGATGCTGACTTGCTCGTAGATTTTCATTTTTATTTCTCTTAAAAATGATACGTTCCTAAATTTATGTGATATATATATATATATATATCCTTATTTCCACTGTGTCTTCCACTGATTACATTGCCACTCCAAAACTTGAAACTGTTTGTAGATGACATGCTTTTGAAACTCTGGAAGGGAAAAATAAAAGGTGAAATTAATTAAAAGAAGATAGATGTTAGGAAATAGGAGAAGAAAATTAAGATATAGTTGGATATTAGAAACTCTTGGCATTTCCCTACCAATTACAAATGCAAATCCAGACTAAGCTGGTCCTGCACTGCGGCAGCCGATTCATGTACCAGTCGGTTGGCCGGCAACGGAGACGGAAACGACGGGACGTCGACGTCACCGCCCCCGCCGCCGCCAACACCGGCCACTCCTCCAATCGGCCTAGGGTAGCCTTCCCCTCCAAGCAAGGCCCAGTCGCATGGCATCGGCGGGAGGCCGCCGGCGCCGCCTTGCACTGCCGGGATCCTCCATACCCCCGGCAAAGGGCTACCGTTAATGGGCTGGGAGATCGACCCCGGTCCACCATAGAAGCGAGCTCCCACGAGGCCAACACCGGGGTTGGCGCTGATCCAGGACGGGTAGTGTGTGGGGGGAGGGCTCTCCAGGGTGTGGCCGACGCCGAACCGGGCGGCTGTGGGTACCACGGACCCGAGGCGGTGGTAGCTTACGAGGCCGTAGACGTTCCCCTCGGCGATACCGCCGAGTGACTGGTGGTGGTGGGCCGCCATGGCCGACTGCAGGTGGGCTCGCCTCGCATGCTGTCGCTCGCGCTTGTGGGCGTTCTGGTGGCCCCCCAGCGCCTGCGATGTGGGGAAATTCCTGCAACAGTAGTGACACTCGAACTTCCTGGAGGCGCCGTCCCGTCCTCCGCCGCCGCCGTTGGCAGCGCCTCCACCGGAGTTGCAGCCGCTGTTAGGGTTGCCGTCCTTGAACTCCCCCACCTCCTCGGGCTCGGGCTCGTTGGCAAACTCGATGCCGAAGAGGCGGATGGCGCCGCCGGCCGCAGTGGAGCCGACGGAGTTCTTGTCCCGAGCCGGGGGTGACGGACGGATAAAGGGGAGCTGGGAGAAGGAGTCGACGCTCATGAAGTCTCCCCTCTCCCTCTCGTTCATGTCTCCAGGCAGGAGGCCGATCGCCGCAGCAGCCGGTGCCGCCGCCACTGGATCTTCTACAGAGAGGAGGGGGAGGAGGAGGAGGAGGCAGCAGGGGGAAGACAAAGGAGCGGGACACACACACACACCCACACACCCCCACACCCGAAAACCTTGGTGAGGTAGGTCTCTTCTGTTCTTCTCACACTCCTGTTATAAGTACACATCAGTGACATCTGAGTATTATGTTTGCTGGTGGCATTAATATAGTACTGCTGGGCCGGGGTTAGTAGTTTTAGGGTTACTGTAGTTGATATTTTTGGAACCTTATTGAGAAAGAAGGGATGTGCGATATGATAGCAATGAAGGGTGGTGGGTGGAGACCGTGAAGGGTGGACAGTTTGTGCTGACAACATCTAGTGTAAACCTCTGACAGGTGCTGCTGCTGGCTGCACAGTTGATGGAGGATTTTGGCTTCTCAAACAGCACCTCAAAGTACCACTGCTACTGCTAATCACCCCCACCCCCAACTCTAGCTCCTTTCACACACCATTGCTTTACATGCATCTGTAACCATCAATCAGGACACAGGAGATAGGTATGCTGACCACCTTCATTGGTGGGTCTCCCTCTCTCTCTCTCTCTCTCTCTGGCTAAGTATCTCTCTATCAGGTACTGTTGGCTGTGCTGAGGGCTCTTTATAACTGTTCGCCTCTTTATTTCCGGTCCAGGGTTTTGTAAGTGGTCCTGGGAGATGGATTTTGAGGGATACACGAACATGGAGTGATGAACACGACTTCACTTTACCCTGATGCTTCATTTGCTTCGCCTAAATGTCAATTATCTCGCTAGGTTCCTTTTACCTTACCCCTTCTGTACGTACTCTATATACCATATTCCTCGTTCTAATCCTTGTTTCTTCTTCCCACTTTGATGTTGTCCTCACCAACGTATATACCATTTTGCTCTCTTGGTGTTGTCCATGAGTAATTAAGCAATCCTATATATCCAAGATCATTTGAAAAGCAGCAGAAGGAAAATCTCATTAGCAGCAAATTAAATCTCCTTCGCAAATATATCGTACGTGGTTGTAGTTTAAATTTCATATTTTAGCAGAAATGCAGGCATGGATATAATTTCTATATACAAATCTGTCATCACTATCTAAAACAACCACTTAGTACAAAGAAAATTTTGGTTATTGATCAAAACACCCCTTGATCAAAACAAAGACTACAAGCTGCTCTGTAAAATGCGTGTGAGAGAGAAGGCATGCAGGATGGAGAGGTACCTAGCTAATTGTGATTCTATCTTAATTAGTTAGTTATGCAAATTCCTTTCCGGAATGATGCACCCTCTGAACTTGGGATTCCATCTCATGGGATATCAATTGGAGTAGTATGATCGATGCAGCTTCCAACTAATTAAGCACCTTCAAGCACCTTCGATCTTCCTTTCGATTCCCGTACATGTATAATTCTGGGACCATCACATGCATACTTATGGATCACGACGACCGTTCGTTTTTATCAAGGTTCTCTCGTTAGAAAATTCCAATTTGGACTGAATTGACACTGTTGATTGATGTGGATGTCAGGGAAAATGAAGACTATCAAACCCGAAGGGGTGTACCAACAACGGGGAGTCGTGATTTATTGCTGACCAGCCGATCGAGTTATTAGTTCCGTCCCTTTCTCGGTGGAAAACACACGATACATACATATAGCAATCAAGACTGTGTGTTAGAGTTAGTCCAAGACTAAGCCCGGACACTTGACACCATTTCATAAGGTATAAGGTCAGAAATTAGGAATACTGACTCTTCTTGGTATGGAGCATGATTCAATGACTCGGGGAACCGTATAAGATCAGATTTTTCCCTGATTCGGTATGAGTTGACTAGACTTGGAGTCGGCTGGAATTGACTCGATTGAGTCGCATATTTAAAATAAAATCAACAATAGAATTTAATTTATTTCATCCATATAAATATTGACTGTTAAATGAAGGGTATAGGATTGGACGAGGATGTCAAGATGTCAGTAACCAGGAAAATAAGACTTTGAGATGTAGGTCCTGATCAACTGCGCCCCGGACGCATCACTTGGATGCATGCGACCTCCCTCCACATGCACGATATATATATATATATATATATATATATATATATATATATATATATATATATATTCCAATTATCCCGATTCAAGGAGGCAAATTAATAGGTGGCTGAGTGAATTGGCCATCCCCATCCGATGAAGATCAGACGAGCGAGGCAATTCATCCAACTTGCGATCCCCATTCACACGCGTGGCGCGTGAACGGGTCGGGCACTGGCCCTCCATATCCTTGCATTTTGCCCCACTCTGACTTGTTGGCCAAGTCCAGTCTTGTTTGGATGGGGAGGGTGAGTCATGTCCTCCATTAAGGGTGCTTGGTTTTTGTTTGATTTTTATTTCTCTTACTCTTTTCATTTTAACATTTAGACCGTCAGTTACTGTGTCCAAAAGTTTTCAAGTAGTCTAACCCTTAATTTACATGACATATATATATATATATGTGTGTGTGTGTGTGTGTGTGTGTGTGTGTGTGTGTGTGAAATGATCGAGAAGAGATATTCTCACTTTAATTACAATGCGAAATATTTCTCTTTGATCAAATTTAAGTATATTTTTTAAGAAATGTTAGGTGAAGTACAAAGTCTCTAACTTGATGCGTGAGTAAAGTAACCTATTTTACTTGAAATATATGACAAGAAAAAAAACGGATGTGAATAGTGATTACTATTCACATTATTGTTCATGTGATTATTAACCACTATTTACATTCATTTTTATTTTTTTCTTACATACATCTTAATGAAAGTAGGTGCTTTGACCCTCACTTCAAGTCAGGAGACTTTGGGTTCCACCTATTTTTTTTAAAAATTAAAGATAAAAAATGCTACGAAATATGGCTAAAGTGTAGCATTCGTACTGTAATTATAGTGCAGACGTTCTTATTTGATCATTTCTCATATATATACATATAGAGAGAGAGAGGAGAGAGAGAGAACGAGTTGGTCGAATAATTCCATATGTGTTTCGGGACATACTACACGAGGCTGTCTGAATATACGTCTCAATTGATGACGGATATTTAGACGGAAATATTTCATCTGAAATTATAGACAGAATATGCTCCGTCCGTATGGTCGTCGCAAATTAGAGACGTATATTCAGATGGAAAATAATACGTCTGAAATTATAGATGGAACTTAATTCCGTCTGTATATCCGTCGCAAGATTTCACCCCCTCCCGCCACGATCGAACCCTTCCTCCCTCCCACGGTTCCACCCGCCCCCATTTCCACCCCCCCACTCTCCCTCTCACTCTCTCTTTCTCCTCTGCTCGCCATCGTCGCCGTCGGAGCTGCCGTCCTTGCCGTCGTCGGAGGCCCCCACTCTCCCTCTCACTCTCTCTTTCTCCTCTGCTTGCCGTCGTCGCCGCCGTCCTTGCCGTCACCGGAGGCCCCGCCATCCTCGCCGTCGCTGCCAGCCTCCCTCCCTCTCACGGTCGTCATTGTCATTGCCGCCATCCTCCTCCCATCCTCGCCGTCGCCGCCAGCCTCCCTCCCTCTCATGGTCGTCGTCGTCATCGTCGCCATCCTCCTCCCATCCTCGCCGTCGCCGCCAGCCTCCCTCCCTCTCACGGTCGTCGTCATCATCGCCGCCATCCTCCTCCCATCATCGCCATCGTGGTCACCGGTAAGTGCTCTCCCTCTCCCTCTCCCTCTCCCTATCTCCCTCCTCTGCTCCCTCTCGCCGCTCTCCCTCTCCCTATCTCCCTCCCCCTCTCCCGATCCTGTTCCCCTCCCTCACTCCCTCTCCCTCTCCCCTCTCCCACTCCCTCTGGCCGCCTTCCCCCACCCCCTCCATCGCCCTCTCTTCCCCTGTCCGTGGCCCCCCTCCACCGCCCTCTCTTCCCCTGTCTGTGGCCCCCCTCCCCCTCACACACACACACACACGCACACACGCCTCAGGCCCCCCTCTCCCTCTCCCTCTACCGTTGGCCGTAGGGCTCCCGTTGCCCCCCCCCCCTCACAAGCACACGCACACACTCGTCTCACATACGTAGATAAAATAATTACTTTTTATTTTATTTAATATATTGTTGTCCTCATCGTAGGATAATCGGCCGAGGGAAAGGGAATGAAAGAATAAGAGAATTTTTTACAAATAAATAGTAATTAAAAATTTAATTTCATATTTATATGTTGTTTCATTTTATTTTAATGTATGGAATCTTACTCAAATTTATTGTTAGGATGTCTTGTTTACTATTACCTAAATTAGAGAGGGGGTGGGGTGTCGTGGGCACTAAAAAAAATAGAGAAGAAAGAAAAAAAAGGAACATGATAGCGAGAAAATCTATTTGGTGGTTCAGTGGGAGCAGGAGGGGGGGAGTTCGGTGGGAGCAGAAGGGGGGGGGGGGGGGAGCTCGATGGGAGGGGGGGAAGAGGGGGGAGCAGGAGGGGGGGGAGCTCGGTGGGAGGGGGAGATAGGTGTGTCAATGAATCGGACCCGGATCGGATTCTTCATGATCCGAGTCCGGATCCGATAACATGAGATCCGAACTTGATTCAAATCTGAAATAAACTGATATCCAGTATGGAAATGGACCAGAGATGGTGAAATTTTAATCATTGATGTTCATGGATATGGCCATCAGCATAATAAAACATAATAATAAAACAGACATTAAGGCTACATGTTTCTTATTCCATTTAAATTACTTTCATTAAAGTTGTCCATGGATATGGCCATCAGCATTGCTTTTTTTCATTAAAGCTATCCATGGATATCTTGTAGCATAGGAGGGCCATTAGACGGAACCTGCATAGAATGAATACTCAATGCCAACATGATAGCAACACAAAAAGTGAGTAAGATCAAGGATTTCAGATAAGCAAAGTGTCTTCTCGGATTTGCACAGATGCCTCATTTCGAATCATAGAAACTATCCCAAATCCGATTGTTTTTTCGAATTCGGATCAGATATTCGGATACGGCGAATCCATTGACAGGGCTAGGGGGAGCTCGGTGAGGGGGTTCAGGGAGGGGCTCCGGGAGGGTGGTGGTGTTCCGGTGGCGGGGGGAGAGGGAGGGGAGGACGTCAGTGGGGATTGTACTTGAAGCATGAATCTTTTGTTCCCTTTTTTGTACATATATATGTTTCTATGAGCTTAAATGATAATCAAACCTTTTCAAAAAAATTAAAGGATATATAGCTGTGTATGTAGGGAGAGGAGGAAGAGAAGATCGAAGTGAGAGCAAATAAGGACATATATAGCCATGTATGTAGGGACAGAAAAGGGGGAAGAAGGAGATACTCTTTTAACTTTGGGTCAGTTTGTTAATCAAGCAGGGTAAGGGCAAAATAAGTCATCTATCTTAACCAAGCTCGGTTGGTTTGTTCCAGCCCTCTAACTCAGGGAGAGGTCGGTGGGAGGGTGGGTTCAGGGAGGGGGAGGTCGGTGGGGGGGTTCAGTTGGAAGAATAGCCAACACCTTAGTATGAATGTTCTTACCTTAGGCCAATTGTAGGCTTCTGAAGAAATTTTTCCACTGCTCATCTGGTCCCTTATGTCATCTCTCTCTTTTGTTGGCTAATGGCTATATATGTAGCTCCATATCACTATGGTGTCTTGCTATCCCTTGTTCAAGCTCCCCACCTATCCCTGCAGTCCAAGCTCCCCTCTCACCCAAGAAAATGGAAATGCATAATTAATTTTTTTAGCCAAATATTTTCTGCAATCACTATTTTAAAATATTTTCCATATGAATATTAAAAACTGAGCTGGAAAATATTTGAATGTTCCAAACTTTCAAATAGTCATTGAGTAACTAGACACGTGAAGTAGAAAGATATGCTTGGGTTGAACATATCAGTACACACAGCCAATGTTTACAAAGTCTGGCGAAGTTGAATGGAATTCATATTTTCTTCGGTTCATTGGGTGATAGACATGTTTATCATTTTTTAAACTTCAATTATATTTTTGTGTTGTGTTCATTGGCTGTTAGGATCCGCGATGACAGAAAGGGGGGAGGCGCGGTCCCAGATAGAGCTAGCCGCACGGGCCCTGGATGAGCAATGTGGAGCACCGCCCCCTCCAGTAGATGCGGTCCCCGGTGCACCGAGAGCAGCGGCTATTTTCAATTTGTCCACCCAATTTCTGGCATTGACTCAGGGAGCGCTGCCAATTGCCGTGTATTGGGCAAGGTTCAGGGATTTGAGCCGTATGCACCACCGGCCATGGCGGATCAACGATTTTTGACTCAACAGTTCATTGTTGGACTGACGTCAGAGATTCGTCAGACCCTCATGGCGTCCGAGGTCACCAACATGGAGGTAGCATTCCGGACGATGGCGATTTTGGAGGTAGAGATGCTGCGTGCCCAGGAGCATGGTCGGGCGTTGTAATTCCAGCAGGGTCTCCCTGAAATGGTTCATGAGGAGCCAGTCGCATCCTCTTCCCCTATCCGTGGCCCTCGCCGATGGAACAGGAGGAGGCATCGGCAGGCGGCTCGACGTGGTGTAGGGCGTAGGCGTCAATGACTAGATAGCATGTTAAGGCAGGCCTCAGAGGAGTCTGTGCAGTAGCCAGCCGCGAGGCGACCACAGCATGGCTGAGGCGGGTGACTGTATTTTGGCCCTGACAGAGGCGCTCTTGTATAGAACTTACGGCTTCAATTTTTGTCTAGCTTCTGCCAGTCGGGGTATGCCCTAAGACTTTGTACTTTTCTTTTTGTTTAATTGTACTTTTGGGACTTGTATATATCTGGACAAAAAATTGTAAAAAATTGTGTAAATCATGAGATTGACAGATAATGCCTTGTTCTGTCATTAAGGGCACTGATAAATAATAGCGTACTTTGACCATTATTTCTAGAATATAGAGTTCCATTTGTAACAGTCGACTTATAGTAAAAGGTAAATACCCCAAAATTTGTACTTGTGATTTCAAACATTGTGGATATTAATTGCATATAAATGTGTTTTTAAATCTGATTTTAACAGAAATTTGATGTTGATCTGACTCAAAAATGTTGATTATTTAGCTTTCATATTCTTCATTTGAATATTTTTGTAAATTGGATGTTATTTAATGCGGTGTATGCATAATGAAAAGTGAGACGTTATTTAATTTTATGTTATATAAATACATGGGGTATTCTCTGTGAGTTGAGGTGCGTGGGTGCGACCTAACATTTCACGCACCTCAGGAGAGCGTGTTAAACCCGTGTCAATGAACCTTCCCGTTCAAGACTTTATGATTGATGTGTATGTTCTCATTTTTTTACGAGAATGTATATATTTACCTCAAAGTCTTGAATTGTCTCATTTGGACAGCCTGTGAATATTTGATCGAACTTAGGTAGTCATTTACTATATGTGTTTGTATAGTTTGTTGAGAATTTCGGTTGCGTCTCCTCACTCTTCTCTGATATACCATTATTGATTTTGAGTGTTTTCTTAACCACTTACTTGTAAGTGTTTAAGAAAACTTCAAAATCAATAAATATTTTTGGTATATCGGAGAAGTGTGGGGAGATGCTGCCGAAATTTTCAGCAAATCGTGCAACACATATAGTAAGTGATTGTGCAATCAAACCTTCGCGGATGGGTTAAAAAGTGATAATCTAAATAATAGTCATCTTCTAACTGCAAATGGTCTACGACGAACGATGTGAGAAAGGGTCGGGATTATTTTGAGGAGTAATGATTTTAAAGTTATCTGTGTATTAATATTACTTGGGTGTAGGCAAAATGTTGACAGATCGTTTATGGATGTATCATAGAATAGTTGACCGGGTGGTGTCGGATGACTTTAAGCATGGAGTTGAGAGTTTCATTCAATTTGCATTGGGGAATCCAAATGCAGCAATAGACCGCGACGGTCACATTCGATGCCCTTGTTGAAGTTGTAGAAACTTGAGGTGGCGTTCACCATGGGATGTGCAACATCATTTGTGCAACAAAGGGTTCATGGATGGTTATACGAATTGGACGTGTCATGGTGAGGAATTCTGGACGTATGAGCCCGACAATATTGCAGGCACAAGTGGGTATATGGATATGGTTGTAGATGATGCTGGTCCTACTTTTAATGTTCATAAGGAACATGCATACATGGAAGAATCACCGAATAAGATAGTCGGAAGATTTTATGAACTACTTAGGGATGCTGATGAGCCGCTGTGGGATGGTTGTGAAAAGCACACTCGGTTGTCTGCACTGTCACAGTTGTTGAAGTTCAAATCTGAATTTTACATCAGTGAGACTTGTTTTGACCATCTCCTCCTCTTGATCAAGAGTGTGTTGCCTCGAGATGAGAAGTTGCTAGAAATTTTTTACTGTGCAAAAAAAATGGTCAATGAGCTAGGGCTTGAATATGTGAAAATAGATGCATGCCCGAATCACTGTATGTTATATTACAAAGATGATACAGATAAGATATCATATTCTATTTGTCACCATGATAGATTCAAACCTAAGAGAGGGGACAATTCAAAGCAAAAACATATACCTTACAAGGCATTGCGATACATCCCTCTTGTGCCTAGGCTGCAGCGTCTGTATATGTCCTCAAAGATGGATCGACATATGACATGGCACATCGAAAGAGTATGCCGTGCCGATGATATAATCAGTCATCCTGCCGATGGTGAAGCTTGGACTCACTTCAGTCGTACTCATCTTGCTTTCTCTAAGGAGCCATGTAATTTTAGGTTGGGTTTATGCACAAATGGTTTTAATCCATTCGGTTGTTCAGTGGCATCTTATTCTTATTGACCAGTTTTCATGACACCGTACAACCTTCCGCCGGACATGTGCATGAAGCGAGAAAATCTATTTTATCCTTAATAATTCCTAGTCCAAAAAATCCTAAAAAAAATTTAGACATATATCTCAAGCCATTGATTGATGAGCTCAAATTTTTATGGACTGATAGAGTTGTTACTTATGATGCATGTAGAAAGTAAAATTTTATTATGAAGGCTGCACTGATGTGGACAATAAGTGACGTCCCTGCATATGGAATGCTATCTGGTTGGAGCACACATGGGAGGTTAGCATGCCGTTACTGTATGGAAGATACCAAATCATTTGTATTAAAATATGGTGGGAAAGCATGCTGGTTTGATTGCCATCGGCGGTTGCTACCAAGTGACCATCCTTTTTGAACGTAAAAAGGCTCATTTAAAAAAAATACTGTTGAAATGGTGAAGCAGACGTGCAACGGGTGTCGGGTCGACATATGGTGACACGGGTGCACAATTTACTAGATATAGTATAATTATCTGGTAGCACACTGTAACTCTTTAGCTTTGGAAAGGATCACAACTGGAACAAGAAAAGTATTTTTTGGGAATTGCCTTATTGGTCAACTCTTCTTGTACGACACAATCTGGATGTCATGCATACCGAGAAGATTTTTTTTTGATAATGTGTTCAAAACGATCATGAATGTTAAAGGTAAAATAAAGGACAACGTCAAAGCGCGTATGGACTTAAAGATGCTTTGTAAACGTCCAGAACTGGAACTACAGAACGTAAATGGAAAAACTGTGTAGCCTAAAGCAACTTACGTGTTTAATGATACACAGATCAAGGAAGTGTGCCAGTGGTTGAAACAGTTGAGATTCCCAGATGGATATGCATCCAACATAGCATGTTGTGTGAATATTAATGAGGGGAAAATATATGGTCTGAAAAGTCTTTACTGTCATGTGTTCATGGAGAGGGTAGTGCCCATTGCATTTCGTGATTTGTTGGCAAAGCCTATATGGGGAGCACTGACCGAGCTGAGTCAGTTTTTCAGGATTTTATCTGCATCAGAACTCAGACTTCGGGATGTACAAACTATCGAAGAAAATGTGATCACAACCGTTTGCAAGCTAGAGAAGATATTTCCTCCGGCATTCTTTGATTCGATAGAGCACCTTGTCATCCATTTGCCATACGAGGCTATTGTCGGAGGGCCAGTATAATTTCGATGGATGTATCCATTTAAGAGGTATGTGAGAATTTTTGTTAAGTTACATGTCGTCCATGGTCGGTACATGTCATTGCCATCTAACTTGTTGTTGTAGGTGCATGCATTAATTAAAAATGAAAGTTCGCTACAAGGCGAAGGTGGCGAGTTTGATTGCTGAGGCATATATTATTAAAGAAATTTTGAACTTCTATTCCATGTACTTTGAGCCAGAGATTCTAACTCGTCATACTCGACCTCCACGTGATGATGATAGGGCAGTTGATGATTCGCCCAATCGACTCTCTATATTTAAGCATTCTGGACGTGCGTTCGGATGTTGCTCGACGCGCATGCTCGAAGATAAAGAGTTGTATGCCACTGAAATATATATTCTTCTGAATTGTATAGAGATTGAACCTTATGTTGAGTAAGTTCTTAACTCACATTTCTAGCGACGTCCATAAGTTGTTCATCCTTGTTCTGCAGTTCATTTAAAGTAGTAGTGTTTTTATAATACAAACAATTTGATTCAGAATTAGCACAAAAATGTCCAAATATCCAGGACGTGGAGATTGAAAAAGAACGCGAGAAATTTTTTGCCAAATGACTAAGATATCGAGTTAGTGTCGATCTATACCAAAATATATGTTTGTATTTACTTATGTTGAGGTTTTTCTACTTTATTTTAACTACTCTAATTTACATATAGGTTGAACAAGGTCTCATTACTGATAAAAGAGTACAAGAGATAAGTTATGCCCCCTCGAATGTTGCACGTGCCTATCCAGGATATATTGTGAATGGATACGGATTTCATACGAGGGATTATGTACGAAGTAATTAAGTCTACGATGAACAACAGTGTATCTATTAAGGGAAGTGTATACAATGAAGTGGAATTGGACAACTATGGTATTCTTGAGGAAGTCTTAGAACTTCAGTGTTTGGGATGAGATAATCATGTATACCTTTTTAAGTGTCATTGGTTTGATCCTAATTCTGTTCGACATGACACAACTTATGAGACTGTCGATGTCAAACATAGGTCCAAACTTAATACCTATGTGTTGGGTCCCGTAGTGCAGGAACACGGTTCTAGAGGGGGGGTGAATAGAACCCTCTACTAAAATTATGTCCAATTAAAAACTAAAATCTACTTACAGCGGAATTAGCAAGATTAGCAAGATTGAGGAATTTAAACTAATTAGAATAGACTTGATTATCTCAATCTCACCGTACTCACTCGAACGGATAAATAGATATAAACAATAAAGCAAACCACCACAGCACAAACCACAATGCACGGAGATTTTTAAGGTGGTTCGGGACCACGACGGGCTCCCTACTTCCACCCCTCACCAAACCGGTGAGGCTTCACTGCTGTATAAACCAGCCCGGGGATAAATCCCCCCCACACACATGGAGCTAAGCTCCAACACACACACATAGGGCGAAGCCTACACAATCACACGGGAGTAAACCCCCAACCACACACGGGGAACACACCCCAAATGAAGCCCAAGCACACACGCGAATATCCTCCGCACAAAACGACGCACACGCGTCAACATAAACACTCGGAGAACCCTTTCTCTGAACCCCCACACAATATATCCTTTCAGAAATTTAAGAAGCGAAGGCAAATAGATGCATTGACCCACAAACAAACTCTAGAAACTGAATCAAAGAAGATAAAGCATGTATGAAGCTCCCCCTTCAAGAAAGACTCCGGCTCTTCTTGGCTCGTTGTCGGATGGCCGCGATTTCGGCATCCTCACGTTCCTCTCTTCAAGACGCTTCTTTTCTTCTTCTACCACGAGCTCCAAATCTCCATGGAAGTAGATGAAAATCACCTTACAAGAGCTCCACCTCATTTTTCCCCTTTTCTTCACCTACAAGAAAGAACAAATGAGCATTAGGGTTCTTATCTCCACAAATTCGTAGCTCATATATATGCACACCAAAGAGTGGGAAAAAGACACATAAAACCCATCCCATACATTTTAGAAACACCCTAATATGTTTAGGAACCTATGGGGGGTAGTTTGGTAAAGTTTAGAAGGGTTTTCATTGGGTTTCGGATGCTCCCGAGAATCCCGTGCCGGAATGGGTCGACCCATGTGGGTTTCGGATGCTCCCGAGAATCCCGTGCCGGAATGGGTCGACCCATGTGGGTTTCGGATGCTCCCGAGAATCCCGTGTCGGAATGGGTCGACCCCATGGGTCGACCCCTGGGCAACCATAGGGCGGCCAGAACACAGAAAATAATTCCAGCACACAGGTCGACCCCTGCAGGTAGACAACATAAAAAGGCTTCGGTTTTGTCCAGAAGCACTAGGGGTCGACCCTATGGGTCGACCCATGCCAGAAATGGTCGGAAAAACACTTCAAACCTCCATGAATCCAAGGGAATAAAAGTGATTAGATGTTACAATAATCTCATGAAGATTAACCATGTATTTTTATCCTGAAAACATAAAAAAGTAAGAGGTTAGATGAGAATCAAAATTCATGAACCAATCATTAACTCTATGAACATGTTCACATTAAAACACATCATTGAACCCATTTAATCATGTATTTGACTTCTCATATCAATCAACAAAAACACATTCCATCATATGACAAGTGTTTGTTGTAATGAAATTGAATCTCTCAATTGTCCAAATATAAAGGCATGAAAGCTCAACCTCAACTACCTCCAATTCAAGCACACAAGGTGGTTAGATATTACCATGATCCACCTGATATGAGAGGTTATAAAAATCATCCTTGGACCTGTAAAAACACAAGAGTATCAAGTAACCATAGATGTGAAAGCTAAGAGCTCATAAACTAGATTCTTCCAAAAGAACCTCCATAACTTGTCAACCATCCAAATGCTCTTTGCATAAATAAATATTTCCATAAAGACATAAGTTACAAGCTTTGACATTTGGGGAACTTTGAATCTTCCATTGCATCCAAGACATATACAATGATATGGGAGCTGAATCATTCAAATAACATTGCCAAGATACGCTTACATATCATGAAACTCAATTCGACAAAGTGTGAACACCTAAACACACACATATACAAACATTTACAAATATGCATTTTCATTATGCATCACCATGATCTCATACACATATGTAACTATGCATATTTGTAAAGATATTTCCACAATTACATTATCATTCAATTGCAAGGCTTTCTTTCAACATTCAAATTGTAAACATTCAAGCCTCATGAAAGTTTATAACATGCTAACCATTCAAACACACATTCATTCAAATGGCATTCTTGTTGATAAAAACTAACATTCATGAAGCATTGATATCACGAGGAGCATTGATATAAACAAGGGATCTTTTTAATTATTCATACATTGAAATCACAATAACCTCATGAATGATATGACACTGTCACTCAAATATAAAGGTGTATTCAATGAACACAATCTCATTGATTGAGACCTAATTGAAGCCATCTTCATAAGAGCCAACTTCATGCAATTCTTTCACACATCAAGTTAATAAATCAAGTTTTTAGTGCATAGCTCACAAGACCAAGCATTCATGCAATGCATGAGCAATATAGAACCAACTCTCAGAAGTCTTGTATGAATATTTCAAGCACATCACAAGCTTAAAAGCTTCAAGTAGAAAGTGCATGAACCACATTTTTTTTAACTAAAGTTGATACTTGCAAGGGGGGAGACGGGAAAGAGGGTTCATCTCTTCATTGCGGAAGATGATGAAACCACTATCCCGGCCACCAGGCAAGCGATTTTCATATATGAAAGCATAAAAGAGAAAGGGGTACAGAGGGGGGGAGGGGGAACGCCCAAAGAGGGCCAAGAAGCGAACAAGGCCCAAGGCCCAAGAAAGCCAAAAAGAACCCAAACAAGGGCAGAAACAAAAGCCCGAGAACCCACAGAAGATACCAAGCCCCTACAAATAGGAATCTTCGTCGAAGACCCCTTCAGAATCAGACGAGAACACAGAACGGACACCACGCTGACGACCCGGAGAGAAAGGCCAGTCAAGAGGATCAACCTCTGAACCGTCGGGATCGAGCACGTCCGAGTAGGAAGGGTCGACCGGCGGCGGGGGCGCCATCGAAGAAGACTGGAGCCGGAGAGATCGACGGGGAAGGAGACCAGCGTCCACAAACATACACTGCCGATCACGCGAGGAGGAAGTGGAGTTGGAACGCCGGAAGGAACGCCGAGGAGCTCCGCCTACCATCCTCGAGGGAGGCCGAGAGCGGTCCAAGCCAGAGGTGCCCACGAAAGCCGTATGGGCCGCCGTAAGGTCACGAAGCCCAGAAGCAGGCTCAACCCCGGGGACGTGGAGAGGCTGGACGAGCAGAGGGAACCGGAGAGGCATGCCAAGATCCGAGGGGGGCACTACACCCATGGGATGCACCGGAGCAGGAGGCGGGGCGGAGTCGACGATCGGCCCGGGCGGGGCCCGGTTGATTTTCTTCTTCAAAGCTTGGGCGAAGGAGAGACGAGGGGCAGTCGTCGGAGAAGAGGAGGTAGCCAAGGACCCTTCAACACTAGCCACATGGGAGGTGGGCTGCGCCCCTGGGACCAAGCTACCGCACCGGCGTTAAGCCCAGCAAGAGGCAAGGAAGGGCCGCCAAGAGGATGAGCATCCGGCGCCGGGGGGCCAAGGACCAAAGAGTCTGAGCTCGGACCATGACCACCTAGGCCCGAAGGAGGGGCGAGGCCAACAAATCGAGCGTGTGCTGCAAGCAAGTCTGGAAAGAGAGAAATGGGCTCCAAACCAGGCACAGAGAGCACTTGGATAGTGGGACGCACAGATAAAGGGTGCTCCACGGCAGGGGCGGGAGGCCCCTCAACTCCTCGGGCATGTGTGTGGATAGCAGCAGGATTAGGCACCGAGGGAGACCCCTGAGCAGCAGCTGGGCCCGATCCAGCAAGTGCTACGGCGCCTAGACCAGCGCCAAGGCAAGCCTCGGCAAAAACTGAGAAGCGGACAACAAGAGCTCCCTCCGAGGAAGAGGGGGGAGCAGGGCACGGAGCCGGGACAGAGGTTGAAGGTGCGGCCGGCGTGGGCAGGATGCCAGAGGTGGAGTCCCCAGGCAAACCAGAGGTAGGTTGGCTGAGAAAAGAGGCGCAGGAGCCTCCCCCCAAGGGAGGGATGTCGACACCCAGAGGAAAGGAGCCGTCGGAGGCGCAAGAGGGAGTGAGGCCCACAGTGACCGCCAGGGGGAGACCATCAGCGCCAATAGAAGCGCAAGGGCCGCCGGGGGCGAGCTGAAGCTGGAGGGGCCCCTCGGCGGAAGTTGGTGTCGACACCCACCCCGTGGGTCCTGCATCGCTGCTCCATTCTGAAGACTTCTCTCCGCGGGCAGCCACGTTGGGAGGCAGCGTGTTAGGAGCATAGCAAGGCAGCATGCGGACGCCTGAGGACTCGACGGGCACGGACAACACCGCAACCGGAGGCAGAGCCATGGCAGCAAAAATGAGTGAAGGCGATGCAGCAAACTGGACCATGGTTGACGGAGGTTCGAAGGCCGACCGGACCCTCGAAACGGCAACCAAGGGGGGCGTAGCCAGCGGGCCCGCCGCCGGCATCGGTGCGATCGCACCATGCAGGCACCCCGGCCCAGGCAAGCCTCCAAGACCCGCAGCGGGAGAGGAGGGGGGGCCCCCTGCGAGAGGCAGGCATGCAGGCGCATAGACAGCAACTCCAGGACCCGCAGCGGGTGCAAGAGGCAAGGACCGGGGTGGAGGAGGTTGGGTGACGGGAGTGGACGCAGGAGACGGAACAGAGGAGGAGGGGGGCGGCCCCACAGCAGGCAGCCGTTTGCACTTGGAGGCTGCATGGCCCAGGCGACGGCACCCCGAATAGAAGTGGGGAAGGCCAGGGTAAACCAGAGGCTGCCAGAAGTGCCAGTTGCCAGCCTTGATCCACACCCAATGGGGAGGTTTCTTCGACACATCCAGATTAACGCACACACGGGCGGCAGCAGAACGAGCCAAGCATAGCGAGTCCTTGTCAGCCTTCAAGGGGGTGCCAAGATTCCCGGCAATAGAGAAGAGCATGGGCTCGTTGAAAAAATTCACGGGTAGGCTAGGCAACTCCACCCAAACCGGTACGACCGGCGAGTCTTCGTCAGGGGAGAACCGGATGTTCCACTGGAAGAAATGGAACGGCCTGCCCTTAACGAACAAGGTTTCCTTGAGCAAGACAAGGAGGAAGTCCTCTCTGTTCTGAAACCGAAGGAGGAGATGACGGTTGTCCAACGCGCTGAGGAAGAAGTCCTCCCGGAAGTGAAAGCGGAGGGCTAGGTGAGCCCGGATATCCTGAAAGGGGGGGCGCCCCCTAGGCGTCCGGGCAACCACCGCGAACTCCAAAGGCCGGCAAGAGATGTGGATCTCATCAGAGGAGAAGATGACGGCGGGTTTCCCAGCATCGGTGGAGGCAGGGGCGTGAACAGACAACGGGAGAGAGGGGGGAGCGAAGGACTGGTGGACCACCTGAGCAAAAGAAGGGGCAACCGAGGCAGGAGAGGGCAGAGGGCCACCGGCGGGCGCCAAGCGACCACCTCCACCGGCACCGAGGACCGCACGGCTAGGACGCGGCCCACGAGCGTGCTGGAGGCGCCCGAGGCCAGGGGGCTCGAGACCACCATACCCAGCCGTAGGAGGAGTAACGGCAACCTGTGGGACTGCGGGGCTCGGGGACGGACCAGCCAACGGAGCGGAAGACACCGCCGCAACGACAGGAGCACCAACGGGAACCGCAAGGCCGCCGGCGGGAACCACGGAGCTCGACGACGGGGGCTCATGCGAAGGGGGAACCCAAAACAGAGCACTGTTTTGGGAAGGAGTCCCATCACGGTCAACAGAGGTCAACTACCGAGGGCAGCAAGGTAGAAGTCCTGGAGGGGAGATGGACGGTCCAGATGCGATAGCGCCTAGGGAAGCCGCAGCAGATGCTCCTGCCAATGGTGGCGTGCAGGGGTGAGAACGTGTCGACCGCTGGAGCTGGCCGGTTCCTCCGGGGGAGGCAGGGCAGCGCCGACGGTAGGCAGCGAGGAAGACACCAGGGCAGGAACCGGAGTGGAGGGAGCCAGGCCGTGAGCGCCTTCGACCAAGGGGGCACAAGAGAGCGCATCGGCGGCAGGGACTCCAACCTGAGAGCACGGGGCCAACGGAGCAACGGGACGCCCGAGCTGCGGGCGGGACATGACGGTGTTGCAGGGAGCACCGCCGCAAGGAGCAATGGAAGGGGGAAGGAAGGGGGGGAGAACGCCAGCGCCGGGGGAGACGACCGGAGGTCCACCCACGAGGCCTGCCGGAGAGGAAGCTGCCACGCCTGAACGACAAACCTCCGCCACGGGGGGTGACAGCTCGGCAAGGGGAGTGAAGGGACCACCGCCAGAAGATGCCAGCCGGGGCTGGGAGGGGTCAGGGGGTGGAGGGGGAGGCACAGGACCTCCCCCCCCTCGGCAGGCCATCGCCGGACTCAGGCAGCCACAGGGAGAGCCAATGCGCAAGGGGGAAGAAAGGACGCGCGGGAGGGGAATGGGAGGGGGGAAACCAGAGGAGAGAGAAACGTATTAGGGAAAAGGAGAACATTGACTTTTACATGAACCACATTCATGTCTTTAGTAACTTAGAAGAATATGCATGAAAGCCCAAGGCGTCTCAACCAAAAATGAACATCATAACCCATGCATTTGAATAACATGTATGACTCTCAAAACCTCACATAGAAAATGCATGAAGCATACATCTTCAAACAATAATTACCCATGAAAAAGGTACAAGAAACCACATGTATATCTATGCACAAGTATTCTGGGTCAACACACTGCAGCTCTCTTACCCAAAGTTCACTTAACTTAAGATATGTGAATTACAAAGCCTTGCCAATGGTTCTTTGAAGAATGGAGATAGAATTAACACATGTTCTGAATGGTGGACAACAAGATGACTTATTTAAGCATTCTATTGAGTTCCATTTAATGTCCATCATGACTCGATCCTGCAATGCAAGAAGATTAGCACACTTGCATTCAAATGAGCATAAAGACTCATTCATGTTGATGGCATTCATGAAGCATTGTTTTACAAATTCATTCTCATTCTAGAACATGACTCCATAGCAAGAGAACAAGTAAGATTCAAGCACATGAGAACATGAAGTATCATTCAAGCACAAGGCCAAACAACAAAGTCATTTTGTAATCATCAAAATCACATACACAATAATCTCTCTCATTTTGATGATGACAAAATATTATGCATTAATGCTCTCTCCCCCTTTGACATAATCAGAAATGGGGATCAACATGGGGAGTTCAGGATAGCATCAAAATCAAAACCAGCAAGCTTTCTCCCCTTATGGCAAAATGAGAACGGTCAGGTAAAATATGATATGTTCAAAATGATGCATTTCAAAATGAACTATACCAATTGTTAAAAGTATGAATTGTTCAAGATGATATCATGCATGAACTATATGCACATTAAGAATGCCAAATATGTAAATATGCACACGATGAGCTTCATCTTACAAATGCAATGAATGTGGACTATGTGAATGCTAAATATGCAAGATATGCAACTATGCACATGATGACTTCTATCCTTCAAATGCAAGAGTAATACTCAGAATTAGACCAAAGGGGAACGTATGAACATGCAAGCACACAAGCACAACCGTCATGCACACTAATTTTACACATAGTAACTCCCCCTAAATGAGGCACGAGTTAACAAAAGAGCATGTGATTCAAATTCAAGATGTAAGACATGAGGTATAACTAAGAGATTTTTGCATACTTACTAGAAGTACTACATAAACCATGAATCGAAACAAAGTTCCTAGAATACATACATCACAAAAATGCCCATGTGAAAAGTGATGTAATGAATAATAAGCTTCAAAATATATAGATTTTTAAATTTTCTAAAGAACACTAGAAGGTAATCTCTTCTCTACACTTTTACTTTAGATTCTCTGTTAGCGCAGCAAGAGTGATATAGAAGGGGGGGGATGAATAGATCACTCCCAATTTGCAGAAACTTAGGCGAAAAATAGATTCTACTACTAACGCACCTCCTTAACCCGTACACAGAGAAATATAGATGAGAGTGAAGAACTGATCACTTGAAGGTAAAGAGACAAGCAGATGAAGAGCACAAAAATTAATAGCAAACCACAGAGGAGGCACTCGGTTTTTAGGTGGTTCGATTGCAGTCCGCAATCTACATCCACCCCTCACTCCAACTAGAGTGAGGATTCCACTTGGCAAAGCTAGATCATAGCAGACTCAGTCTGCGTACAACATGCTGCCACACAGCTTGAACACCCAAGGGAAACAAATCCCTCGACCAAGCTCTGCTACCCACAGAACTTGAAACCTGTTCTAGCTCCCAGCTAGAACACAACCGGAGAATCCTCTCCCTTCCTCCACACACGGAGGGAAACTGTTAATGACAACCTGTCACTAACAACACCAGAGATCACCGATCTCTCTTCCTCTGCAACTCAGAGGGAAACTGGAGTAGTACTCCCTTCCTCCACACACCGGAGGGAAAACCAATTCAAATCAGAATGGAAGAACAAAATAAACGAAAGCAAAGTAGAAACAAAAACCAATGAAGAAGAAATCGTTCTGAAACCCAATACAAATGTAGCTTCAAATGAAGCAATTCATCAATCCACACACACTCTCTCTCTCTCGAACAAACTCCTCTCAGATCTGGAACTCTCTGCTCTTTTTTCTTTTCTGGATCGTGCAAACTCTCACCAATGGCTTCTGCTTTCTCTATTCACGATCAAGCTTCTGCTGAAGGATGAAGCTCTATATTTATAGCAGATATTGGCGTGTGGCTGCCAGGTTCCCGCCCATGCACTTTTGGCCAGATCATTTGAATTTCGACCACATGGCAGCATCCTGACCAGGTTGCCATCCACGTGTCGTGTGCCTGTTGTCTTGGATCACGTGCCAGGTGCCAACCTCGGTTCACGTGCCCAATCATCAGCCTGAATCGCCTGCAGACAGACAGATGGAATGTATAGACTTAGTTAGTTCAGGCTATTAGCATGAATGTATATACTTCAGAACCTTCAACAGACTAAGTGTGTACAACGTGAGAGAGTGTACAAACTTAATGAAAGAAGTGCATGTGTGAAGGCAGTGTATAGACTTATTAACAATGCAGACGAATGGCAGTGTATAGACTATTACAAAGCTTCTGCCACTGTATAGACTTCACGAAGCCTAACCAATGTACAGACTTGGAACCTATGTGAGACTCTTAATAAGACGGTGAGCAATGTATTGACTTGTTGCCCAACCGTGATGTACAGACTTTGACAAGCTTAAGTCAGAGCATAGACTGTGCAACGATGAGACGCTTACAAAGACGCTGGATGTTCAGACTTGCTGAAGGACAGATGTACAGACTTTGCCCAAATGCATGAGACGCTGACAAAGACGTTGGATGTTCAGACTTGCTGAAGGACGGATGTACAGACTTTGCCCAAATGCATGAGATGCTGACAAAGATGCTGGATGCACTGTTCAGACTTGCTAAAGAACGGATGTACAGACTTTGTAAATCGAAGCCTCTGTACAGACTTTCCTAAGATGCAGTTCAATGTATAGACTTTGAACGAATGAGGCCGATGTACAGACTTGCCTAAGACGCAGCTTGAGACGCTGGCTGAGACGAATGCTGTACAGACTTTGAAGAACAGTTCAATGTATAGACTTGAACGAAAGAGGCCGATGTACAGACTTGGCTTGGAAAGCGTAGGGAAATGTTGAGTGTATGGACTTGGCCAAGCATAGGAACAGATGAGGAGTGTACAGACTTGGTGTTGTATAGACTTGGCTTTGAACGCTTGGGCTGAAGGCAATTTGCAGACTAAGCGATGTATAGACTTTGCCCAAGGAACCGAATATATAGACTTCGCCACAGTCTAATGTACATACTTTGCAGAAGTGAACGAGCCAATATGTAGACTTCAAAAGAAGCAGTCCGATGTACAGACTTCAAGAAGTCTTGACAACGGACGCTGTTCAGACTTTGCAAACAAGAGACGATGTATAGACTTGCTAGTCTGAAGGCCAATGTGTGGACTTAAAGATTATTACTCAAATGTATAGAGTTGAAGGGATAACAGTCTAGTGTATAGACTCCAAAAGGACAAAGCATCCACAGACCAGACGATGTACAGACTTAGTCAATATGAGACACTGTGCAGACTTTGTCAAGTGATTGGCTGTACAAACTTCAGAGGGTGAAAACTCTGTATCGACTTGAAGACCATGAGCCAATGTATAGACTTACACTATCGGATGTGTAGACTTCATGACAATGCAGTAACCAGTGTATAGACATTAAGCTTGACACTCCAATGTATAGAGTTGAGGATTGGAAGGATGTATAGGGTTGAGCTGAACTGACTTTTGCAATGTGCAGACTTAGTTGGTCGGGCAGTGTACAGACTTAGAATTTTAATACCAGTGTGTAGACTTCAGTTAGAAGGTGCCCGATGTACAGACTTGAAGGAGTTATGCCAATGTACAGATGAGTCGACGCATCAGCTAGGGTGGGTCGACCCACTGCTGTCTATACTAACTAGGCAGAGTGTAGATAGAATCATGATAGCAGGCTAAACCGACAACCAAATGAACTGTACTCACTCACATGATGAAATAGCATTAATCTAGAGATAGAAGATTGATTTATAGTGTGAGACATCATCAAAACCATAGGGATGCAACAATCTCCCCCTTTTTGATGATGACAACACTATGAATCAAGCAATATCAAGTTTCAACAAGAAGTTAATACCAGCTGCAACAAGCAGAATAAATTCAAGGCATGCTCATGCAAATGAATTAAACATTCCCTACAACACACTCTCATCTCCCCCACAACTCATAACCATATCTTCCACGAAGCAACATGACTCCCCTCAAAACTCAAGACAAATCCAATACTCACTGATACTCACTCATATTGCAAACTTCTCTCCCCCTTTGACATCAGCAAAAAGAACTACAGAATGTATGACAGTGCTGGAAACATGAGGACTAAGGGCAGTAACTTCTTAGTGCAGAAAGTCACGAGTAGGTCTTAAGAGAATAAGTGAGTTTCTAATCTCAAGAGAGGATTCTTTAGACTTCAGTACACAATAGAGAAGTAGAATGATAGACAAGTTTATCAGCATACATAGTGGATGATTTAGAGCAGGAGTTCACAAGTATGGCCAAATATAGCTGATCATTCAACTATTCCACAAGACAGCAAGAGACAAAATCAGAGAGGTGTTCTCAAGGTATTGAAGACAAGCAATCCATTAGTTGCATAACAACAAGGAATTTTTGTTGGAGATGATTTTCAAGAAGATCAATGAGTAAGTTGGTAGTTCACTTCCTTTGACATTAGGGAGACACCTTGATTAGAGGCCTGAATCCCCAGTTACTCAGAGTGAGTACCTCATTACTTCCTTCCCTTTGTTTTTTTTTGTTTAATAAGGAACAGAGTTAGTAACTGTGACTTTTGACATGAGGAAACACCTTGATTAGAGGCCAGAGTCCCCAGTTACTCACCAGCAAGCCACCATTGCTCTGTCATGTCTTTTCATTTATTTTAAGCATTTGACACCTCATGACATGGGAGAAAAATTCATTTCATTGATGAAGCTCCCAGTTTCTCAGTGATCAAAACAGGAAAATTTTGTTCAGTTAAGCCCTTGAGTTAAAGAGATAGAATGATTGAAGACAATACCAAAAAGGACTTTTCTTGAATTGAGTCTTGAAGTCTAGATTTCAAGTTGATTGGGTCAGATATCAAGACATACAAGTTTTTGGCCTGAACCATAATCAATGACAATGTAGGAAGATATACTTTATGCAATTAGTCCAGATCTCTGAAGGAGTACCAAAGGAAAGATTCTAACTTGGAGATTAGAGTCACTGACTTATAGACTTAAGAGATAAGTGACACTCTACTTTCTGAGAGAACCACACTAAATCAGTCATGCAAGACCAGCAAAGGTACACATCTGGACAGCCCTTTTGAATCTGTCAAAGAACTTCTCTTCTCACATCACAACTCAGCTCCCCCTAAGACATAGCATTCCTCAATAAAACATTCCAGCAAAATCTCAAGGCTTTCCTTTATTTAGAGCATTCCTGAAAGCTAACCAGTAAGCATTCTGAACTCCCCCTTAAACCAGCATGCAAGAAGGCTAAACATCAGATAGACACAACTCCCCCTCACAACAAGAGCAGGCTTCATAATTAAGACAATTTGTATAAGCCTAATTCTCTTCTCAATGTGGTGAATTTTTCATTATCCAGAGGTTTTGTGAATATGTCAGCAATCTGATTATCTGTCCCTACATGAATCAGTTCAAAATTATTCTTAGACACCTCATCTCTTATAAAATGATGTCTTATCTCTATGTGTTTGGTTCGTGAATGCAAAACAGGATTTTTAGCAAGATTGATGGCACTAGTATTATCACAGTAAATAGGTGTGCACCCCAGGTCTACTTGGTAGTCCTGAAGCTGGTGTTTAATCCATATGACTTGTGTTCCACAACTCCCTGCAGCCACATATTCAGCTTCTGCAGTGGAGAGGGCCACAGAATGTTGTTTCTTGGAGCCCCAAGACACTAAACACCCACCCAAGAATTCACAATGGCCACTTGTGCTTTTCCTGTCTAGTTTACAGCCTGCATAGTCAGCATCTGTGTATGCTACTAGGTTAAATGTGTGAGATGCAGGAAACCATAAACCAAGAGAGTGACTAGCTGACAAATATCTGAAGATTCTTTTAACTGCAGCTAAGTGTAGTTCAGTAGGTCTAGACTGATACCTTGCACACATTCCTACACTGAATTGTATATCAGGTCTAGAGGCTGTCAAGTAAAGTAGTGATCCAATCATACCTCTATAAAGTTTGGCATTTACTTCTTTACCTGTCTCATCTGCATCCAATGAAGTATTGGTGCCCATGGGTGTAGTAATGTGCTTTAAGTTTTCCATGCCAAACCTTTTGAACAGTTCCATTGTGTATTTGGTTTGGTTGATGAAGCACCCATCTTCTAGCTGCTGTACCTGCAATCCAAGAAAATATTTTAGTTCACCAACCAAGCTCATTTCAAATTCAGCAGACATCATGGTAGAAAATTCATCACATAGTTCATGCTTAGTTGATCCAAATACAATGTCATCTACATATACCTGAACTATGATGAGATCTTTATTCATGCCCTTGGTAAATAAAGTCTGATCAACTTTACCTCTTTTGTAGCCCTTGCTGATCAGAAATTCAGACAATCTTTCATACCAAGCTCTTGGAGCCTGCTTTAGACCATACAAGGCTTTGTTTAACCTGAAAACTTGGTTAGGTTGAGGAGAATATTGAAATCCAGGAGGTTGTTCAACAAAAACTTCTTCTTTAATAACTCCATTTAAAAAGGCACTTTTAACATCCATTTGTTGGAGTTTTATGTTCTTTGAGCATGCAAAGGCAAGCAACAATCTTATAGCTTCCATCCTAGCAACAGGTGCATAGGATTCATCAAAGTCTACACCGAATTCCTGACAGTAGCCTTTGGCTACTAGTCTGGCCTTATTCCTCGAGATAATTCCATCTTCATTCATCTTATTTTTGAACACCCACTTGGTTCCTATGACATTAATACCATCTGGTCTTGGGACAAGCTCCCAGACATTATTCCTTTCAAACTGACCTAATTCCTCACTCATAGCATTGACCCAAGCTTGATCAGCTAAGGCCTCTTCTACTGTTTTGGGTTCAATTTGTGAGACTAAAGCAATTAAGTCATCATTATTCACATTTCTAAAATGAGACCTAGTCCGAAGAGGATCTTCAGGATTGCCTATGACTTTATCTAAAGGATGGTCTTTAAGAAATCTGATATTTGTTGAAGACTCACCTGTTTCTCTTGGTCCTTCCTGATTGGGGGAATTTGTTTCTCCACTCGGCTGAGTCTTTTCTTCCTCCTGTTGGTATTCTAGAAAATCTCCACCATGATTGGAGTTCCTGTCAAGATTTTCAACATTAGAACATCTTTCTTTTCACTAAAAAGGATGTGTGGAGACTCTTCCACTTTCTGATCAGATATGTTAAATACCCTATATGCCCTTGACACTTCAGAATAACCCAAGAAAATTCCAGGTGTGCTTTTGGCTTCAAACTTGTCTAAATCTTTCTTATCATTGTTATGAATAAAACATTTTGCTCCAAAAATTCTGAAATGAAACAAGTTTGGTTTCTTACCTTTTAGAAGCTCATAGGGTGTTTTCTTGTGTATGGGTCTTACCATGGCCCTGTTGATTATGTAGGTTGCTGTATTGGCCGCTTCTGCCCAAAACCTTCTAGGTAATTTACTTTCAATCAACATGGTTCGGGCCATCTCCACCACTGTTCTATTTCTTCTCTCCACAATCCCATTTTGTTCAGGTGTCCTGGGAGAAGAAAACCTGTGAGTTAGTCCTTCTTTGTCACAAAGTTCAGTAAACATGGAGTTTTCAAACTCACCTCCATGGTCAGATTGAATAGAACAAACCTTGTACTTCCCTTCTTGTTTGACCTTATTGAAAAACAGGTTAAACTTTTGAAATGCATCACTCTTATTTGCTAAGAAAAATATCCATGAATATCTAGAGAAGTCATCTATGATGACATAGCCAAACCTGTTTCCATTGAGACTCTGAGTTCTAGTGGGACCGAAAAGGTCCATATGAAGAATTTCCATTGGTCTAGAAGACAATGGCTCAGATCTTAATTTAAAGGAATTTCTGGTCTGTTTGCCTAGAGCACAGGCATCACATGCTTTTGATATTGAGTTGAATTTAATTCTAGGCATGCCTCTAACTAAATCATGCTTGACCAATTTATTTAAAGTTGAAAAGCTAGCATGACCTAGACGTCTATGCCATTCAAAGGCATCATTTTCAGAATTGGCAGATAAGCAAATAGTAGATTCAGATTTCTCATCTAAGTCTACAATGTAGACATTATTAATCCTGTTGGCTACAAATTTAACCATGTCAGAATTTGTTTCAAGGATTTTGCATGAACTATCATCAAATACAACCCTGTGACCCCTGTCACATAATTGGCTAATGCTAATCAGGTTGTGTTGAAGCCCTTCCACAAGTAAGACTTTTTCAATGGAGTTTGTGGAAGACTTACCTACTGTTCCAACTCCAATTATTTTACCTTTGTTCTTTCCTCCAAACTTGACCAGACCCCCTGGCTTCATCTCTATCTTGCTAAACTTGGATCGGTCTCCTGTCATATGCCTGGAGCAGCCACTGTCGAGGTACCACTTGTTGTCTTCAGCTGCCAGGCCGACCTACACAGATACATCAAGCAGAGTGATTTGGAACCCAAGATGAGTTGGGTCCAATGACATTGTTCAAATCTCTGATCAAGTGTTTAGGTATCCAGATTTGTTTCAGCATGGTTTTCTCTGGCACCTTCCTTTCTGGTTTATTAAAGTTGAATCCAGCTGAACTGGAGAAGTGAGTTCTATTCCATTCATTAGTCTTCCTATTCCTAGGAAATTTCCTGTAGGCTTGTTGATTAGCATATCTTTGACTATGAAAGTTATTTCTCCAGTAGGTCCTGTTTGGACCCATCTGATTGTTGTAATTCCAGCTCTTATTCTGATTTGCTTTCTTGGTCCATCTATCATTTGTGTTCTGGTAAGTGGGCTTAGTGTTATTCTTCATAAAATTCATTCCCATCTTAAATGGTTGTCCAGTACTGATTTTTGTGTTTTCTTTAGGACTTTGAATTTCCTTAGAGCTGTTTGAGCTGGATGGTGTGTCCAGCTTTTCTTTTCCCTTCTCTGGGCAGAAGGTGATGGTCTTGAATTGCAAGGGTCTCTTGTTGGTTGGGTCGTAGCCTAGACCTTCCTTATTGAAATTGACCCTAGTGCCTAGTATAGCATCTAAGCTAGTCTTTCCTTGGACAAACTTTTCTAAGACTTTCTGTTTGTCTTCCAGCTCCTTTTGAAGGGACTCAGAATTTTTTAGGAGTTCAACATTTACTTTCTTCACAGCTTCATATTTCTCTGAATTCACTCTAATTTCATTCATGCTTTCTTCAATTTTAGTTTTGAATTCATTGAGCTATTTTTGACTTTCTTGAGTTTTTCCCTTGAGCTTATCATTTTCTTTCCTTAGTGAGGTCATTTCTTCTAGTTGTTCTTTTAGCTTTTCATTTTCCTCACAGACTAGAGTTTGTTCTTCAACATTTGTGTTACATTTTCTTTTCAGAACTCTGTGCTCTTTACTAAGAGAATTAAATTTATCTAACAAATCACCATAAGCATCCTCCCAGTCATCAATTGAGAAATTTTCAAAAACATTTATTACCTCCTCTTCACTGTTTGCCATAAGGCAAATTCCATCTTCATATTCTTCTGAGGAAGCATCTTCGGGGTCTTCTTCTTCCTCGCTCCATGTGTAGACCATCCCCTGTGGCTTCTTCTTCTTTTGCACCTTTATGTTTTTCTTCTGAAGATAGGGACCCTTCTTCTGGAGGTCTGGGCATTCACCTTTCATATGTCCCTTCGAGGCTTTCACTTGAGCTGTACCTTCATAGATCAATTGCAGCTCATCCCACATTCGCTTGGCAGTTCTGTATGCAGATATACGAGCATATTCCTCTGGATGAACAGCACACTGGATGATGTTCAGCGCCGTCCAGTTGAGTGAAGAGAGCTTGACATGGTCATCTGTCCAAGCATCCTCGTTTGGTGGCAGATCATATGGCCCCACCGTGATTACTCTCCACAGTTTATGACTCTGAGCCCTGATGAACACTTCCATCCTGTTCTTCCAAAACAGATAGTTACTACCATCGAAATAAGGAGGGCGACTAATGGATTGACCTTCGGCCATGAAGGTTCTAGGACCACCAGCATTCTCTTGACCGTTCGTCCACATGACGTAAACCTGCTCTGATACCAATTGTTAGCGCAACAATAGTGATATAGAAGGGGGGGGATGAATAGATCACTCCCAATTTGCAAAAACTTAGGCGGAAAATAGATTCTACTGCTAACGCACCTCCTTAACCCGTACACAGAGAAATATAGATGAGAGTGAAGAACTGATCACTTGAAGGCAAAGAGACAAGCAGATGAAGAGCACAAAAATCAATAGCAAACCACAGAGGAGGCACTCGATTTTTAGGTGGTTCGATTGCAGTCCGCAATCTACATCCACCCCTCACTCCAACTAGAGTGAGGATTCCACTAGGCAAAGCTAGATCACAGTAGACTCAGTCTGCGTACAACATGCTGCCACACAGTTTGAACACCCTACCCACAGAACTTGAAACCTGTTCTAGCTCCCAGCTAGAACACAACCGGAGAATCCTCTCCCTTCCTCCACACACGGAGGGAAACTGTTAATGACAACCTGTCACTAACAACACCAGAGATCACCGATCTCTCTTCCTCTGCAACTCAGAGAGAAACTGGAGTAATACTCCCTTCCTCCACACACCGGAGGGAAAACCAATTCAAATCAGAATGGAAGAACAAAATAAACGAAAGCAAAGTAGAAACAAAAACCAATGAAGAAGAAATCGGTTCTGAAACCCAATACAAATGTAGCTTCAAATGAAGCAATTCATCAATCCACACACACACACTCTCTCTTGAACAAACTCCTCTCAGATCTGGAACTCTATGCTCTTTTTTCTTTTCTGGATCGTGCAAACTCTCACCAATGGCTTCTGCTTTCTCTATTCACGATCAAGCTTCTGCTGAAGGATGAAGCTCTATATTTATAGCAGATATTGGCGTGTGGCTGCCAGGTTCCCGCCCATGCACTTTTGGCCAGATCATTTGAATTTTGACCACATGGCAGCATCCTGACCAGGTTGCCATCCACGTGTCGTGTGCCTATTATCTTGGATCACGTGCCAGGTGCCAACCTCGGTTCACGTGCCCAATCATCAGCCTGAATCGCCTGCAGACAGACAGATGGAATGTATAGACTTAGTTAGTTCAGGCTATTAGCATGAATGTATATACTTCAGAACCTTCAACAGATTAAGTGTGTACAACGTGAGAGAGTGTACAGACTTAATGAAAGAAGCGCATGTGTGAAGGCAGTGTATAGACTTATTAACAATGCAGACGAATGGCAGTGTATAGACTATTACAAAGCTTCTGCCACTGTATAGACTTCACGAAGCCTAACCAATGTACAGACTTGGAACCTGTGTGAGACTCTTAATAAGACGGTGAGCAATGTATTGACTTGTTGCCCAACCGTGATGTATAGACTTTGACAAGCTTGAGCCAGAGTATAGACTGTGCCACAATGAGACGCTTACAAAGACGCTGGATGTTCAGACTTGCTGAAGGACGGATGTACAGACTTTGCCCAAATGCATGAGACGCTTACAAAGACGTTGGATGTTCAGACTTGCTGAAGGACGGATGTACAGACTTTGCCCAAATGCATGAGACGCTGACAAAGACGCTGGATGCACTGTTCAAACTTGCTGAAGAACGGATGTACAGACTTTGTAAATCGAAGCCTCTGTATAGACTTTCCTAAGATGAAGTTCAATGTATAGACTTTGAACGAATGAGGCCGATGTACAGACTTGCCTAAGACGCAGCTTGAGACGCTGGCTGAGATTAATGTTGTATAGACTTTGAAGAACAGTTCAATGTATAGACTTGAACGAAAGAGGCCGATGTACATACTTGGCTTGGAAAGTGTAGGGAAATGTTGAGTGTATGGACTTGGCCAAGCGTAGGAACAGATGAGGAGTGTACAGAGTTGGCGTTGTATAGACTTGGCTTTGAACGCTTGGGCTGAAGGCAATGTGCAGACTAAGCGATGTATAGACTTTGCCCAAGGAACCGAATGTATAGACTTCGCCACAGTCTAATGTACATACTTTGCAGAAGTGAACGAGCCAATGTGTAGACTTCAAAAGAAGCAGTCCGATGTACAGACTTCAAGAAGTCTTGACAACGGACGCTGTTCAAACTTTGCAAACAAGAGACGATGTATAAACTTGCTAGTCTGAAGGCCAATGTGTGGACTTAAAGATTATTACTCAAATGTATAGAGTTGAAGGGATAACAGTCTAGTGTATAGACTCCAAAAGGACAAAGCATCCACAGACCAGACGATGTACAGACTTAGTCAATATGAGACACTGTGCAGACTTTGTCAAGTGATTGGCTGTACAAACTTCAGAGGGTGAAAACTCTGTATCGACTTGAAGACCATGAGCCAATGTATAGACTTACACTATCGGATGTGTAGACTTCATGACAATGCAGTAACCAGGGTATAGACATTAAGCTTGACACTGCAATGTATAGAGTTGAGGATTGGAAGGATGTATAGGGTTGAGCTGAACTGACTTTTACAATGTGCAGACTTAGTTGGCCGGGCAGTGTACAGACTTAGAATTTTAATACCAGTGTGTAGACTTCAGTTAGAAGGTGCCCGATATACAGACTTGAAGGAGTTATGCCAATGTACAGATGAGTCGACGCATCAGCTAGGGTGGGTCGACCCACTGCTGTCTATACTAACTAGGCAGAGTGTAGATAGAATCATGATAGCAGGCTAAATCGACAACCAAATGAACTGTACTCACTCACATGATGAAATAGCATTAATCTAGAGATAGAAGATTGATTTATAGTGTGAGACATCATCAAAACCATAGGGATGCAACATTCTCGACTTTCGGCAGCTTCGCATAACCTCGATTTTATTTCTTTTAAGGGACTTCACCGTTCGGCGCGAGTTTCCTCATATGTCTCAATGGGGATTCCCGGCTACTTGGATTCGTCACACATGTGGACTTTTGTTTTACCTTTTGACGCGAGTTTTCTCATTTGTTTCAGTGGGGATTCCCGACTACTCGGTTCCACATACCACTTATTAATTTTGTGGGGTAGGTAGCTTTTTCCTCACGATTACTCTTTAATGTCCATGTAGAGATTCAAGTTTCCTTTAAAGTGTTGGAAGAAATTTCTTAAATCTCTATCAAGTAAAGTCATTAAATTCATTTTGTGCAAGAGTGTGGGGGTAAATTTTTATTTTACATGTATAAAAGGAATTCGACAAGACACGGCTATGACTCCCCCTAAATGTATGCACGGTCGGAGTCAAATCCTCCCCCTTAATATATGACATGTATCACATATGAATAAAGACACTGCATTGCTGTTTAGCAAGGAGGTAAGGCCTTAGAAAGATCAAGAAATGATTTCATAGTGTAAATACTTACAAGCATTTAAGGATTCATGAAATATTCATGCAAGCATTCATGAGTCAAGATATGCGATTATCATCAAATATATGTATATGCTCTATATGCATGAATATGCAATATGCATCTTTTTTTCATTTTATATGCATAGTATGTGAATGATATGTAAAGATGCCAATACATTCGTTTTATGCAAGTTTTCAGTTTTTGTATATTCTTGAATATTCAAGCAAGCATGAAATTACTAAATGCATGACATGGATTTTCAATGAAAATTCCACTGAACCATGAGCATTTTATTTCAGATTTCATCATGGAAAGCCATTTTCCTTAGAACTCAAAAGTTCAACAATGATCATTCAGAAATAACATTGCATGAGACATAAGCTTCAGTTTGAATATGTTAAGCCCTACAAGTGTGAATATGTAAAATGTATTTTGATGCACATAATCAAGTGTCCTACGGATTTCACACATAATTTGGCAATGAGAAAGACAAGTGTTTGAACATCTTTTAACATGAGGAGATTTTTTAAACATGTCAAACAACTTATCAATTTTACAAAGTAATCACACATGGTCAATGAGCCTTAAACTGAGCCATGGTCAACAGTCAATGTCAATTGTTGCATTTGATCAAGCAAGTCCATAGTTCAGAAAATTTGCCTTCTTTAAACAAGAAACATTTTCAATTGAAACCAATTGTAAATTAAGATCATTGCAAATCAAGGCAAGTTAATTTCATTCAAAACACATGATTCCTCATAAGCCAAATAATTCAATTTCTGAATTTTGGTACAAGGCGGAGAACATTGATCCTAAGATCACCTCACACATAGTGATAGCTTCCTGACAGACTTGATCTGTCATTTCACATATCACCATTTGATATATCAAATATTCATCCATTGAAGGCTTGTATGACTTGTGAGGAAATGTAATTCAAACATCATATGAAAACCATAATAGAATAACATACCAAGCATCAAAATCATCAAGTTTAATAGTGAAAAGGTAAAGTTAGGATTTTTCCTTATGAGTGTGTCTTGTTCCATTTTATTTGAAACCCTTTCATTCTTTATTTACCTCAAGGCACACCTTCATAACAACCGACTCATTTGTCGGATCTTGGCACCCAAGCCTTTTTGGGTCCTTGGATGTTAGTAGCATCTCTTCCAAATATTTTCTTTGACTTTTTCATTGCCACTATATCATCATCCTTCATGATCATGCAATCCTCAATGACATGTCCATGGTTTCCACAATAAAAGTATTGAGGGATGACATTTCTAGCAAAGGATTTCCTTTTAAGAGCAAAGGCATTTTCAAAAGTTTTCCATCTCCTATTTCCAAAAGATCTAGGTCTAACAAAATTAAACCTAGCATTCATTCTAGAAGCATGAAAATTATTAGTTTTTAAAAACCAACATTCTTTCATAACATGCCCGTACTTCCCACAATGATAGCAACAAGGAGAAGTAGTTCTAACAAATGATTTATCATTATGAGCAAAAGTTTTTCCAAAGAACTTTTCCTTGTTAGTTGAAAATCTTTGAGGACGAAAGGTATGTTTGTCATTGAATTTCTTTGAACATTAAACTTAGCATTCATGACATGAAGTTCATCTTTTTACTTCACAAAATAATCACCAATGACATGGCCAAGTTTGTGATAATAAAAATAAGAAACATTCATTTTTCTCTTGAAAGCATTTTGTTCAACTTTCTGCTTTGAAAAATAATTTTTCATCGTGTGGCCTAGCTTACCACAATGAAAGCAAGAAATATTTCTTTGTGATTTGAAAATATTTTTCTCTTTGCATGCAAGTTTGTCATCCTCTTTCATGACAACGCAATCATCCATCACATGTCCAAACATACCACAATAGAAACATTCAACATAAGACTTTGATTTTTGAGATCTATATGGCATGGAAGGCTTAGTGTTGACATTTTTCTTTTTCTCAAAACTATGTTCAGAATTTTTGATTTGAGAAATGGGAGGAGGTGGTTTGGAAGTGTTAGGAGTGTCGGAAGCATGAACAAAATAGGTTTTTAGTTTTGATTAAAAAGACTTTTTGTTGATTGGAGAATATCCAAGACCCTCTTTTTGAAAGTTGACCTTAACACCTAACATTTTATCTAAGTTCTCCTTCCCTTTGATAAATTTAGATAATGATACATTTAAGTCTACAATTTTAAATTCAAGGGATGCAATGTGCAATTCATAGCTAGCTATCTCCTGTTCACTGTAAACAATGTTCTCATTCAATACTCTATTTACAATTTTATAGCTCTCAATTTCTTGTTCCGGCACATGCACTTTTTCACATTCATCTTCATGCAATTTGACATTAACGGATTTTCTTTTTTCAAGAACTAGTAGTCTTTCAGACATGGCGTTGTTTAATTGTTTCAACTTTTCATTTTCAGATTTCAACAACATATTTTTTTTTCACTTTTATCAAAACTGTTCAATCTATCTTCAAGCAAAGCATTCTCAATTAGCATGGCACCATTTTTCTTTTTAAGTTCCTCATTTTCAAACATGATGCTCTTGCTATCAATTTCAGAATCAAGAAGTTTTTCAAGTATTTTATCATCGTCAGATAAGGAGTCTAACTTGTTTCTAAGATATTTTTCAATTTCTTCAAGCAAAGCAATCTTAGACAACAAGAGTTTATTTTGATCACTCAAATCATGGCAAACATTCTCGTTTTCAAGAGCAGTATTAGATTTTCTAAACATCTCTAGCTCTTCATTCATGCAAGACATCTCATCTGAAAATAATTCTATTTTAGATTCTAAAAGTTCATTTTCAAATTCTAGGTTCTCAATTTTTGACTCCAATATTTTGTAGCTTTCACATGAAGGATTATCATGCACATACTCGTTAAGTTTCTTTTTTAATTTTCTATTTTTTGACTTGATTTTCTTATATTACTTTTCCAATTCATCATAAGCATCAATAAGTTCATCAAGAGTAAAATCTTCAGAATCAGAATTTACCTCTTCTATATTTTCCTCACTTTGTTCATCAACATCGTCGGCCAAGAGACATTTTTGTCTTTCCTTCTCTTGAGCTTTGATTAACTCATTCATAAGCTCCTTTGCCGACCTACAAGAAGATACAAAAGGATACTTATTAGTACTCATGGAAGCTTTCAATAAACTCAAGACAGTGAGATTTTCATGGTTCTTCAATTTATCATGATTAGACCACTTGGTCTCATCTAGAGATAATATGTGAGGACCATCATAAATCAACTTTCAAAGATTAGGATTAATAGAATTAATCATTTCACACATTTTACCTAACCATGAAGTAAAATCAGAACCACTAGAAATAGGCAAGCAATTCATTGATACATGCTCAATAGAAAAATTCATGATTGTAGAATGCACTGGGATCACTCTGTAGATCGCTAGATCTATAGACAACAGAGCCTTTCTCTGATACCAATTGTTGGGTCCCGTAGTGCAGGAACACGGTTCTAGAGGGGGGGTGAATAGAACCCTCTACTAAGATTATCTCCAATTAAAAACTTAAATCTAGTTACAGCGGAATTGGCAAGATTAGCAAGATTGAGGAATTTAAACTAATTTTTTTTTAAAAACCAAGTCATCAAGCAGGAAGAAGGGAGAGTGCACCCCCATTCCAGAGGAAGGGAATGTTCTCACTCCACCAAATCACTACTTGATGCTTTATTTTATTGATTTTCCAAATATGAACAAATTCATAAGAGGCCAAGCCTCTAAAAATACAAGGGGATATAAAATGTAAAGAAAACTGTACAGTCCTCTGGAAACTGGCGCATTCAGTGTCTGGGCTTTGTGAAGTCTGTACAGCCCCTTCGCTGCTGCAGTCGGAGCTTTTTGAAGTCTATACATTAAGAAGTCCATACACTGCACGCCCTTACGCTGCAGCTTTGTGAAGTCTGTACATTCAATGTCAAGGCTTTGCTAAAGTCTGTACAGTGTGAAGTCTGTACAGTGTCTGGGCTTTGTGAAGTCTGTACAGCCCCTTCGCTGCTGTAGTCGGAGCTTTTTGAAGTCTATACATTGAGAAGTCCATACACTTGAGAAGTCCAGTGCTGAAGTCTGTACATTCAATGTCAAGGCTTTGCTGAAGTCTGTACAGTGTGAAGTCTGTACAGTGTCTAGGCTTTGTGAAGTCTGTACAGCCCCTTCGCTGCTGCAGTCGGAGCTTTTTGAAGTCTATACATTGAGAAGTCCATACACTGCACGCCCTTACGCTGCAGCTTTGTGAAGTCTGTATAGTTGAGAAGTCCATACACTGTATTCCCTTTCACTGCTGAAGTCTGTACATTCAATGTCTGAGCTTTAAGAAGTCCATACACTGCACTCCCATTCGCTACTAAAGTCTGTACATTCAATGTCTGAGCTTTGTAAGTTTGTACATTTGTGAAGTCTGTACACTGTACTCCCTTTCGCTGCAGCTTTGTGAAGTCTGTACATTGTGAAGTCTGTACATTGCACGCCCTTACACTGCAGCTTTGTGAAGTCTGTACATTTGAGAAGTCCATTCACTGCACTGAACATTAAGAGGATAACGGAGACGGATGGCTGGCAGTCCAACTTTGTCTATTCTTATCGCTCCCATGGCCAATCGCGGGAGGTCCCCTACTTGAGTGAAAATTGTGTTTTCAGTAATGGTGCATGCATAAGAGGCAAGGGAATCAGCAACTTGATTCCCTTCTCTGAATACATGCCAAACCGGACACCCATTGTCCTAGAGGAGATCCAAGGTCCTTTTCCACCAGGGAAGGACCATCCAACTTGGGGCCATTCCATTCTAGATTGCCTCTACTAGGAGGGCACAGTCCGAGTACACTGCTGCTAGCCTAATTTGACATTACTTAGCAATGGCTAAACCATCATGAAGAGCCCTTGTCTCTGCTGAGATACTATTGCCTTGACCATAGTGAAATGCAAAACCAACTATGAGTTTGCCTGCAGGGTCCCTGATACATCCTCCACCTCCACTTTTGCCAGGGTTGCCCTTCGAGGCTCTATCTACATGCAGTGTAAAATCATGGGCAGCCAATTGACAAAAGACCAAGAGTGGCTGTTTGATTTCCACCCGTGGATATAATTGGAAGGATGCTAAGCAATGGAATTGGGCTGGAGATAAAGGCTTGTAAAAAATTAGCTTGTCCAACACCAAAGCTATTGAAGAAATAATTTTCCTTTTGATGGATGCACTGTTGAGGGCCACTCCTTCAAATCTTAGAGCACATCTATGTTTACATATTTCCCATATCATCAAGATTACAGCATACATCCCAATAAACTATATTGTAGATGACATGTTAGTTGCAGAGATTAAATTCCAGCTTCGGGTTGTAATCTGCTCACAAAGAGCAATCTTGTTGCTAACAAGAGGGTGCACCCAGCCCCATAACTCAGAAGCCAACTCACTGGAGATGAAAACATGGTTAAGGTCTTCTTGGGAAGGAGATGAACAACAGCTGCACCTAGAGGCCATTTGAATCCCACATTCAGCCACCCTACTGTCATCCGGCACTACTCGGTGGAGTATTTTCCAGGTGAAGAGAGCTGCTCTTGGAGCAATAGCTGAGTGCCATAGCTTGGCCCAAGCTGGCCTCTGAATACCTTTTGTTCGGATCAAATTACATGTTGACTTTACTAAGAAATTGCCCTTTAAAGTGCCTGTCCAAATACAGATGTCGGCCTCATTGCTAAACTGGATGTGTGGAAAGTGAAAGTTGTTACTGAGAAAACCCCTAGCAATATGCTGAGAGTCCTGGAGCACTTCTCGGATAGAAGCCAGAGGGAGATCTGCACCTCTATTTCTACCATCGGTCTGAACAACATTAATGGCAGGGCCTAGACCAGTCCAGTTATCTCTAAGAAAATCTATTTCTGCCCCATTTCCAATAAGCCACATGCTGTTGTTTATTAAGAAATCTTGGGCTTGCCTGAAGACTGCCAAAGGCATACCTGCAGGGAAAGGCTTAGTACAGTTGGCAAAATGAAATTTAATAAAACGTTGCCTAGCATATCGAGACCAGAGGGAAGACCCATGAAGAATGTTCCATAAACTCTTAACTGCCAATGAGATTTGAACCCATTGTAGATCTCTTATTCCCAATCCTCCCTCTGAGCGTGGCCTCTGAATTACTGACCAAGCTATCCAATGTCTTCGGTTTTTGCCATCACTGCCTTGCCAGAAGAAATTAGCACATTGACTGTCAATGAATCTGATAACCTTCTTTGGGATAAAACAAGCAGAAGCAAGGTAGATTGGCATGCTATGCAGAACAGAATCTATAAGAACAACTCTGCCAGCTTGGGATAAAAGTTTGGATTTCCAACCTTCTAGCTTAATCTGAACCCTTTCAATCAGGGATTTAAAATTAGAGCAGAGGTACTCATAGGAATACCCAAATAGTTGATACCAGCAGTCTGATTTTTAAAACCTGTAAGAACATGAATTGACTGTTTAAGGGAGGAAGGTGCTTTCTCTGAAAGAATAAAGCAACTTTTATTAACATTCAGTTGCTGCCCTGAGCATTGCTCATATCTGCATATGAATTGTTGGAATGCCACAACATTCTGTCTGCTAGCATTAAGGAAAACCAGAGAATCATCTGCATATAGTAAGTGTGTAATCTGCATAGACTGCCTTGGTCCTTTGTAACCTTGTAAGCTTCCAGATTGAAATTGGGCAGAGAGGCCTCTACTAAGAACTTCAGAAGCAATTATGAACAGGTATGGGGCTATGGGGTCCCCTTGCCTAATGCCCATGCTAGACTTAAAAAAGCCTGATGCCACTCCATTAAAATTAACCGAAAACCAACAATTATAAAGAAGCATTCCAATGTACGAAGTAAATCTGGTACTGAAACCAAATTTCCTCATGACAGTCAAGATGAAATCCCATTCCATCCTATCATAGGCCTTTGCCATATCAAGCTTAACGATCATATTATGACCGCGTACCTTTTTATTTATATCCATCATTAACTGCCGAGCAAGAGCCACATTGTCTAAAATTAATCTCCCCTTAACAAATGCCCCTTGCTCCACTGATATAATGCTTGGCAATAAGGGAGCCAATCTTTCAGAGATAATCCGGGAAATGATTTTATATGAAAAATTGCACAAGCTTATAGGTCTGAAATCACTAAAGGACCTGGGCTCTGGCACCTTAGGGATTAGAGTGATGAGTGAGGAAGATATACATGTTGGAAGAGGGAAGCCTTCAAAAAATGCACTAACAGCTTCAGTAACATCCTGCCCAATTATTTCCCAGACTGCTGTATAGAATTCTCCAAAAAAACCATCTGGGCCAGGAGAACTGGAGCCCTTTAGAGACCACACCGCTTTCCGGACTTCTGAAGCATCAGGTTTGGCACATAGAGTAGAGTTCTGAGCTTCAGTTATAACCTGTGGAATGCATTCCATCAAGTTTGGATTTATGAAGTGTTCCTCAGTTGAGAAAAGGTTCTTGAAGAAAGCCTCTGCTTGACTCCTCAGAGTTTCCTGATTATCACACCATTCTTCAGGGTCTCCTACTTTCAATCTTCTGATAGCATTTCTCCTTCTATTACATTGGGCAATAGCATGATAAAAGGAGGTGTTTCTATCCCCACATTCTATCCATTCTACTCAGGACTTCTGGTTCCAGAAAATTTCTTCTCTAAGTAAAGCTTGGCGGAGACTAGCATTAGCAGCATTTAGCCCCTCTCTATGAATTGGAGAAGGGTCTGAGTCATAAGTGTTCAGTTTAAGTGCCACTTCAGCTTCAGCAAGACTTACATTGCGGAATACATCCCCAAAGACTTCCTTATTCCATTTTCGCAAAGAGTCTTTAACAGTCTTCAATTTAACAAAGAGCCGAACCATGGCATTGGGATGACTAATGTTGGTTTGCTGCCAAGCATCAGAAACACACTGTTTAAAGGATATGTGAGTACACCACATCCTCTGGAAAATGAAGCGGCCAGGGCATTTCGACAAATTGTCAGTATTAAGGAGCAGGGGAGCATGGTCAGAGGGACCCCTAGATAAATGTTTGATAGTCAGTAGTGGATTTACAGAGTGGCAAGAGCTATTCACTAATACACGATCAAGCCTTGCCCGTATGTTAGCTGTACCAGCTCTATTATTTGTCCAGGTCATTGCAGGCCCTTGAAATCCAGCATCAATCAGGCCAGTAGAACAAAGAAAATTGTTAAACTCTGACATAGAAGCTAGGCGCTGGGAGGCCGCCTCCTATCTTCTCTGAGGGCCTTAGGACACAATTAAAATCACCTCCCACCAACCAGGGTATAGTAATAGTAGCAGCAAAGAGAGCTAGATCACTGAAGAGGGACTATCGAAGGTGAAGAGCACAAGAAGCATATACAAAGGAATAATATGTACAAAATGAATTATTCACCTTCAGTCCGAGAGTGATATATTGATAAGAGGAGGCAATAACCTCCAGATCATAACTGTCATGCCAGAATATCCAAATCTTAGAATCAAGAGAGTTGTTACCTGCAAACCTCCCAAGCTTGAGATATCTTCCCAGTTGAGGAGCTTTATTAATACTCAACATAGGTTCACTGATGGCCACCATATTGACCTTATTAGACTGAACTAAGTGTTTTAAGCCTCTATGGGAAGCAGTGTTCCCTACCCCACGAATATTCCAAATTAGGATTGGTAGAATCATGGAGGATTTAGGAAGATTTCCTCCATCGATCTAGCTTTAGATCTAGTTACTATCCCACCATTGTGTATTCTTCTATCATTGTCACCTCCCTTTTCCAGTAACTGGAACTGCAAAATGTCATTGTCCAGACAGGCGGTATTCGCTATTAGTGTACTGGCCTTATGAATCTCCAGTTCTGGTAATAAAACCTCCACATCAGATAAAGAGTCTTCTACTGTCTAATTGGCTAATTGTACCAGCTCACCAACTACTCCATTGTCAGATTTTGAAGGGGGATGAAGAACAAGGCCTGAAGGCGCCCCCTCTTGGTGCTCCGGAACCTGAAGAGGCCCTACATTGATGCTAGAGGCAGAGTTATTTTGTTGCAGTTCCAGTAACTCCATAGCCTGTTGTAAGATCTCAAACTTGTTCTCCACAGGCACATTTTGCCGAACAGCTGGAGGATCAGTCAGCCGAGGTCTGAAAGCCTGTTTGGGATACTTGGGATCTGGTTCTTTTGTTGATCGGGCTTTGGCCAACCTTCACTGCTTCTTCTTACAACCATCAACTTCGTGACCAAGCTTATGACAAAAGGAACAAAGTAGCGGAGCACGATTGTAATTTATAGGTTGCCAATAACCATTTCCATCCAAATCTATCCATAATCGTTCCTTGTGCAAGGTAGATAAATCCATCTCAACACAGATCAAGGCCTCCGATGTATCCGTCATGGCCAGAGTTCTTTCATGAATGCGCAACACATTCTCAAAATAGAATAGACTTGATTCTCTCAATCTCACCGTACTCACTCGAACAGATAAATAGATATGAATAATAAAGCAAACCACCACAGCACAAACCACAATGCACGGGGATTTTTAAGGTGGTTCGGGACCACGACGGGCTCCCTACGTCCACCCCTCACCAAATCGGTGAGGCTTCACTGCTGTATAAAACAGCCCGGGGATAAATCCCCCCCACACACACGGAGCTAAGCTCCACAACACACACGTAGGGTAAAGCCTACACAATCACACGGGAGTAAACCCCCAACCACACACAGGGAACACACCCCAAATGAAGCCCAAGCACACACGCGGATATCCTCCGCACAAAATGACGCACACGCGTCAACTTAAACACTCGGAGAACCCTTTCTCCGAACCCCCACATAATATATCCTTTCAGAAATTTAAGAAGCGAAGGCAAATAGATGCATTGACCCATTAACAAACTCTAGAGACTGAATCAAAGAAGATAAAGCATGTATGAAGCTCCCCCTTCAAGAAAGACTCCAGCTCTTCTTGGCTTGTTGTCGGATGGCCGCGATTTCGGCGTCCTCGCGTTTCTCTCTTCGAGACGCTTCTTTTATTCTTCTACCACGAGCTCCAAATCTTCATGGAAGTAGATGAAAATCACCTTGCAAGAGCTCCACCTCATTTTCCCCCTTTTCTTTACCTACAAGAAAGAACAAATGAGCATTAGGGTTCTTATCTCCACAAATTCGTAGCTCATATATATGCACACCAAAAAGTGGGGAAAAGACACATAAAACATGTCCCATACATGTTAGAAATACCCTAATATGTTTTGGAACCTATGGGGGGTAGTTTGGTAAAGTTTAGAAGGGTTTTCATTGGGTTTCGGATGCTCCCGAGAATCCCATGCCGGAATGGGTAGGGCGGCCAGAACACAGAAAACAATTCCAGCCCACAGGGGTCGACCCCATGGGTCGACCCCTACAGGCAAACAACATAAAAAGGCTTCGGTTTTGTCTAGAAGCATTGGGGGTCGACCCTGTGGGTCGACCCATGCCAGAAATGGTCGAAAAAATACTTCAAACCTCCATGAATCCAAGGGAATAAAAGTGATTAGATGTTACCATAATCCCATGAAGATTAACCATGTATTTTTATCCTAAAAATATAAAAAAGTAAGAGGTTAGATGAGAATCAAAATTCATGAACCAATCATTAACTCTATGAACATGTTCACATTAAAACACATCGTTGAACCCATTTAATCATGTATTTGGCTTCTCATATCAATCAACAAAAACACATTCCACCATATGACAAGTGTTTGATGTAATGAAATTGAATCTCTCAATTGTCCAAATATAAAGGCATGAAAGCTCAACCTCAACTACCTCCAATTTAAGCACACAAGGTGGTTAGATATTACCATGATCCACTTGATATGGGAGGTTATAAAAACCATCCTTGGACTTGTAAAAACACAAGAGTATCAAGTTACCATAGATGTGAAAGCTAAGAGCTCATAAACTAGATTCTTCCAAAAGAACCTCCATAACTTGTCAACCATCCAACTGCTCATTGCATAAATAAATGTTTCCAAAAAGACATAAGTTACAAGCTTTGGCATTTGGGGAACTTTGAATCTTCCATTGCATCCAAGACATATACAATGATATGTGAGCTGAATCATTCAAATAACATTGCCAAGATACGCTTACATATCATGAAACTCAATTCGACTAAGTGTGAACACCAAAACACACACATATGCAAACATATACAAATATGCATTTTCATTATGCATCACCATGATCTCATACACATATGTAGCTATGCATATTTGTAAAGATGTTTCCACAATTACTTTATCATTCAATTGCAAGGCTTTCTTTCAACATTCAAATTATAAACATTCATGCCTCATGAAAGTTTATAACATGCTAACCATTCAAACACACATTCATTCAAATGGCATTCTTGTTGACAAAAGCTAACATTCATGAAGCATTGATATCACGAGGAGCATTGATATAAACAAGGGATCTTTTTAATTATCCATACATTGAAATCACAATAACCTCATGAATGATATGACACTGTCATTCAAATAGAAAGGTGTGTTCAATGAACACAATCTCATTGATTGAGACCTAATTGAAGCCATCTTCATAAGAGCCAACTTCATGCAATTCTTTCAGACATCAAGTTAATAAATCAAGCTTTTAGTGCATAGCTCACAAGACCAAGCATTCATGCAATGCATGAGCAATATAGAACCAACTCTCAGAAGTCTTGTATGAATATTTCAAGCACATCACAAGCTTAAAAGCTTCAAGTAGAAAGTTCATGAACTACATTCATGTCTTTAGCAACTTAGAAGAATATGCATGAAAGCCCAAGGCGTCTCAACCAAAAATCAACATCATAACCCATGCATTTGAATAACATGTATGACTCTCAAAACCTCATATAGAAAATGCATGAAGCATACATCTTCAAACCATAATTACCTCTGAAAAAGGTACAAGAAACCACATGTATATCTATGCACAAGTATTCTGGGTCAACACACTGCAGCTCTCTTACCTAAAGTTCACTTAACTTAAGATATGTGAATTGTAAAGCCTTACCAATGGTTCTTTGAAGAATGGAGATAGAATTAACATGTGTTCTGAATGGTGGACAACAAGATGACTTATTTAAGCATTCTCTTGAGTTCCATTTGATGTCCATCATGACTCGATCCTGCAATGCAAGAAGATTAGCACACTTGCATTCAAATGAGCATAAAGACTCATTCATGTTGATGGCATTCATGAAGCATTGTTTTACAAATTCATTCTCATTATAGAACATGACTCCATAGCAAGAGAATAAGTAAGATTCAAGCACATGAGAACATGAGGTATCATTCAAGCACAAGGCCAAGCAAGGCCAAGCAACAAAGTCATTTTGTAATCATCAAAATCACATACACAATAATACCTATGAACCGTTCATTTTAGCCGCACAAGCCCAGCAAGTGTATTATTCAAGCTATCCATCATCCAAGAATAAAGATTGGTGGGCAGTTTGTAAGGTTAAAGCAAAACTCTTTCCCACTTATGAGTTAAATATGAGTGAAAATGTCTCAGAGGTTGTCAGTGCTGAATATTTTCAATCAGATGAAGTTGGCGTTGTCGGTTCTACGCATATTAATCTGGACGAATCTAATGAGCCACTGTCATTACGTAAGGGAGATGAAGTGGAAGAACTCGATCTGACGGAGCTAAATGTTGATGTTAGAGGGGAGGAGGAATCGGATGAAGAGGAAGAGTTCGAATCTGATGAGGGTACTATGGATGACGAAGTTGATGATGAGTTAGATATATCATTAGCATGAGGGAGGCACGTTTTGATAATTTAGTAAGATATTCGAATATTTTTTGCATAATTTTTAATAACATTTGTCTAGCCATATATAATTATGGATTAATATGTATTGATTGTTTTGTTAGTAAGAAAGAAATGGTCCGAGGAGGTCGTACTGGGAGTGGAAGGAGACAGGGTAGTGACAGGGGCTCTACTCCCTCCTCTTTGGCGTCTTCTTCGGGCACATGTATATCTATTAAAATAGTTAGCTATATAAATGTTTTAATTATTTACTAGCTTAAAAGAATTTTTTTATAGGTCCAAGTGTCGACTCACAACCACTTGTACAGACGTCACCCCCACCACCTCCCGCTGCAGGTATGTATATTTTAATTTAGTGCAAAATATTCATTTTACTTATGAAAATTAATTCTTACAGTCCTAGTGCTTTCCCAATTATGTATATTTTAATTTTCATCAAAATATATGTTTTACTTATGATATTTAATTCTTATAGTTCACAGTCCCCTCCCACCACAACCACATGCGCCACCCCCACCACCTCCCGCTGTAGGTATGTATATTTTAATTAGGGGTAAAATATCTGTTTTACTTATGAAAATTAATTCATACAGGTCCCAGTGCTTTCCCAATTATTTATATTTTAATTTTCAACAAAATATCTGTTTTACTTACGAAAATTAATTGTTATAGGTCCCAGTGCCCTCCCACCACTTGTACAGATGTCACCCCCACCACCTCCCGCTACAGGTATATATATTTTAATTTTCAGTAAAATATCTATTTTACTTATGAAAATTAATTCATACAGGTCCTGGTGGTTTCCCAATTATGTATATTTTAATTTTTAGCAAAATATTCGTTTTACATATGAAAATTAATTGTTATATGTCCCAGTTCCCTCCTACCACTTGTACAGACGCCACCCCCACCACCTCCTGCTGCAGGTATGTATATTTTAATTTTCAACAAAATATATGTTTTACTTATGAAAATTAATTCATATAGGTCCCAATGCTTTCCTAATTATGTATATTTTAATTTTCAGCAAAATATTCATTTTACTTATGAAAATTAATTGTTACAGGTCCTAATACCCTCCCACCACTTGTACAGATGCCACCCCCACCACCTCCCGCTGCAGGTATGTATATTTTAATTTTTAGTAAAATATTCATTTTACTTATGAAAATTAACTCTTACAGGGCACACCCCTACCACTCAGCCACTTGACGATGCCGACAGTCGTCACGAGGGAGGCACGGCCCATGATGGACGTCGCCCGTGTTGGATCTCCGGGTAAATTTATAAGGTTATTACATTCATTATTTAGCCTTGAACTGTCTAATGTGAATATTTTGACATTTGCAATTATAGTTCTAAATTTGAACCTTCCGATGTTGTCCGTCATTCTATGGATCTAGTAATGACACATGTGCCTGGGCCAGTATTTTCTTTCAAAGAATTTTCGATAGGCCTCAGCGATTCATTGTTCGACATGTTCTCAGTAAGTAATTACGTCATTTAATTCAAGTATTTTCCAAACTCAATTTACAAAAGTATACTACCTGTGAAACCTATTTTATTTACAACGGAGTTATCGATTCACGAGTGGACAATCCCCGGCGTGCTGTCGTTCTGCCTGGGAGTCTCATATAAAGACAAATTATAGAAAGAAAGTACATGCGGCTCATAAAATGGCTAAAAAAAGGCTGGTGGGAGTGAAGATCGACAGCTGTGGAAGGAGCACCGCCCTCTATGGATGAGGAAGGAGGATTGGGACATAGCGTGTGACAAATTTGCCTCGCCCGAGTGGATAGAAAAGTCCTGAAAAGCCAAAGCAAACAGGGCGTCACAACCAGGCGTAAATTTGCATAAGGGTGGGTCCATCTCTTTCGCGGCTCATAAACAAAAATTGATAAGTAATGTTTCAATTTAATTAGTTACATTTTATTAATATATATGATGTTTTTTTACTATGAATTGTATAACAGGCTGTGGAGTTTAATCGAGCTCCATCGTTCCTCGAGGTGTTCGACAGAACACACAAAAAGAAGGGGACATATCAATTTGTGAGTGAGAGAGCTCAGTCAGTAGCGGTAAGTTTAGCTACATATGCAACTTCTACCATTCATTTAAATCGGATTGATTCATATGAAATTGACTAGTTATTTTATTGAATTTGTAGGAAACATATAGCAGAGATGTGATAGACAAGTACGGGGGAGACGCGCAGCAACCGGAGTTCGATCCGGCGGAATGGGTGGCAGCAGCTGGCATATCGAAGAAAGGCCGGCGATAGGGTTTTCGGGAGAGCCTGGACTCTAGTGTGGTGATATCATCGTGTGCGAGTTTAGGCTCTGCCCAAACCAATAGCAGTGCCTTCAGTATACCTCCACCTGGCCCTAGTACTTCTGCCAGCGACGTCAGAGACATCATCCAATCGGAGATCTCTGATTTGCAGCGGCAGATCTGAGAGGAGATGTCTAGCCAACAGACAACCATGTTGCATGCAATCACTGGCCTCCTCTCCCAGGCGTGAATTCTCCCTCCTAGATCCACCACCACGGCACAGGCCCATCAGGTGAGTGTTTATTATATTTTTATTTTGGCAGAATTACTCAATTATAAAAATAATTAATTCAAAAACTAAGTTAGTTTTCAAAAGTAACTTAGTTATGTATATTCATAAAATTCGGGGTTCAGGGGTCTAAAATATAAAATACTGGCCTGATCGGCGTGGCGATCGTTCCAACACGACCTGGGAGGTAGACGTGAGTTGTGAGAGCTGACGGATTCCAAATCGGATATTCGGTTTGAGTCCGACGCTAAAATAACTCAATTCAAAACTAAGTGTGTTTTGAAAAGTAACTTAGTTTAGAAGAATTCAGTCCATTCGGGGTTCGGGGGTCCAAAATGTAAAACACTAACCTGATCGGTGTGCCGATCATTCTAACACGACTTGGGAGGTAGATGTGACTTGTGAGAGCTGACGAAATCCAAATCGGATATCCGGTTTGAACCCGACGCTCAAATAACTAAGTTAGTTTTCAAAAGTAACTCAGTTTAGAAGAATTCAGAAAATTTAAGATTCGGAGGTCAAAAATATAAAATACTGACCTTATCGGCGTGCCGATCATTCCAATACGACCTGGGAAGTAGACGTGACTTGTGAGAGCTGATAGAATCTAAATCGGATATCTGGTTTTAACCCGATGCTCAATTAACTAAGTTAGTTTTCAAAAGTAACTTAGTTTAGAAGAATTCAGAAAATTCGGGGTTCGGGAGTCCAAAATGTAAAATACTGGCCTGATCGGCGTGCCGATCCTTCCAACACGAACTGGGAGGTAGACGTGAGTTGTGAGAGCTGACGGATTCCAAATCGGATATCCGATTTGAGCCTGACGCTAAAATAACTCAATTCAAAACTAAGTGTATTTTCAAAACTAACTTAGTTTAGAATAATTCATATAATTCGGGGTTCGGGAGTCCAAAATGTAAAATACTCCCCTGATCGGCCTGCCGATCGTTCCAACACGACCTGGGAGGTAGACGTGACTTATGAGAGGTGACGAATTCCAAATCAGATATCAGATGTGAGCCCGACGCTCAAATAACTAAGTTAGTTTTCAAAACTAAGTTTAGAAGAATTCAGAAAATTCGGGGTTCGGGGGTCCAAAATGTAAAATAATGTCCTGATCGGCCTGCCGAACGTTCCAACATGACCTTGGAGGTAGACGTGAGTTGTGAGAGCTGAAGATTCTAAATCGGATATCCGGTTTGAGCCCGACGCTAAAATAACTCAATTCAAAACTAAGTACGTTTTGAAAAGTAACTTAGTTTAGAAGAATTCAGTCCATTCGGGGTTCGGGGGTATAAGATGTAAAATACTAGCCTGATCGGCCTACCGATCATTCCAACACGACCTGGGAGGTAGACGTGACTTGTGAGAGCTGACGGATTCCAAATCAGATATCCGATGTGAGCCCGACTCTCAAATAACTAAGTTAATTTTCAAAACTAACTTAATTAAGAAGAATTCAGATAATTAGGGGTTCGAGGGGCCAAAATATAAAATATTGGCCTGATCGGCAGGCCGATCGTTCTAACAGGACTTGGGAGGTAGACGTGACTTGTGAGAGCTGGCGGAATCCAAATCGGATATCCGGTTTAAACACGACGCTGAAATAACTAAGTTAGTTTTCAAAACTAACTTAGTTTAGAAGAATTCAAAAAATTCAGGATTCGGGGGTCCAAAATGTAAAATACTGGCCTGATCGGCGTGCCGATCGTTCTAACAAGACTTGGGAGGTAGACGTGAGTTGTGAGAGCTGACGGATTCCAAATCGAATATCCAGTTTGAGCCCAACGCTAAAATAACTCAATTCAAAACTAAGTGTGTTTTCAAAACTAACTTAGTTTAGAAGAATTCAGATAATTAGGGGTTCGGGAGTATAAAATATAAAATACTGGCCAGATCGGCCTGCCGATCATTCCAACACGACCTGGGAGGTAGACGTGAGTTGTGAGAGCTGACGGATTCCAAATCGGATATCCGATTTTAGCCCGACGCTAAAATAACTCGATTCAAAACTAAGTGTGTTTTGAAAAGTAACTTAGTTTAGAAGAATTCAGTCCATTCGAGGTTCGGGGGTCGAAAATGTAAAATACTATCTTGATCGGCCTGCCGATTGTTCCAATACGACCTGGGTGCTAGACGTGACTTGTGAGAGCTGACGGATTCCAAATCGGATATCTGATGTGAGCCCGACTCTCTAATAACTAAGTTAATTTTTAAAACTAACTTAGTTTAGAAGAATTCAGATAATTAGGGGTTCGGGGGTCCAAAATGTAAAATATTGGCCTCACCGACGTGCCGATCATTCCAACACGACCTATGAGATAGACGTGAGTTGTGAGAGCTGACGGATTCCAAATCGGATATCCAGTTTGAGCCCGACGCTCAAATAACTAAGCTAGTTTTCAAAAGTTACATAGTTTAGAAGAATTCAGAAAATTTGGGGTTCAGGGGTCCAAAATGTAATATACTGCCCTGATCGGCATGCCGATCGTTCCAACACAACTTGGGAGGTAGACGTGAGTTGTGAGAGCTGACGGATTCCCAATCGGTATTCCGGTTTGAGCCCGACGCCAAAATAACTCAATTCAAAACTAAGTGTATTTTCAAAAGTAACTTAGTTTAGAAGAATTCAAAAAATTCGGGGTTCTGTAGTCCAAAATGTAAAATATTACCCTGATTGACCTGCCGATCGTTCCAACACGACCTGGGAGATAAAAGTGACTTATGAGAACTGGTGGAATCCAAATCGGATACCCGATTTGGGCCCGACGCTCAAAAGTACATTTTCTAAATGCACTTAGTTTAAAATTAAAGAAGTCTAAAATCTGAAATATCGGCCTGATTGGCGTGCCGATTATTCCAACATGACCTGGGAGATAAAAGTGACTTGTGAGAACTGGCGGAATCTAAATTGGATACTCGGTTTGGGCCCAGTGCTCAAAAGTACATTTTGTAAATGCATAGTTTAAAATTAAAGACAAAGGGTTCGGGGGTCTAAAATCTAAAATACCGGTCTGATCAGCATGCCGATTGTTCCAACACGACCTGGGAGATGAAAGTGACTTGTGAGAACTGGCAGAATCCAAATCGGATACTCGGTTTGGGCCCAGTGCTCAAAAGTGCATTATCTAAATGTAATTAATTTAAAAGACAGAAAACTTGGGGTTAGGGTGTCTAAAATCTGAAATACCTATCTGATCGACTTGCCGATCGTTCCAACACGACCTGGGAGATAAAAGTGACTTGTGAGAACTTGCGGAATTCAAATCTGATACTCGGTTTGGGTTCGGCGATCAAAAGTGCATTTTGTAAATGCACTTAGTTAAAAATTAAAGAAGTTAGGTTCGGGGATCTAAAATCTGAAATACCAGTCTAATCGGCATACCGATCATTCCAACACGACCTGAGAGATGAAAGTGACTTGTCAGAACTAACGGATTTCAATTCGGATATCCAGTTTGAGCTCGGCACTTAGAATTGCATTCTCTAAATGTAATTAATTTAAAATACTGATGAGAGCTAGGTTAGTTTGGGTCTATAAAATCTATGCAGTTATCGATTTGATATTATGTTTGATTTGAATTTATGTAATCTAATAAAATATTTAATTTATCTTTGCACTAATTTTTTTATCTATGAATGAATACTATTATTTTTTTAATATAGGAGGATCCTTCTGCGAGCGGCGATAGAGGAGATGAGCAGGGCGGGGAGGATGAGGATATTGATGATTTGGAGGATGATATTTGCTGAGTTTCTTATGTGTTTTATTTTCTGTACGTTGGTTTGATTGTGATATTTGATGTATTTTTAATTAAACAGGTTTTTTTAGTAAATTTGTTTAATTTTTTAAAAAAATTAATAAAAGTATTTTGGACGGATTTTGAGACGGATCCGTCTGAAATTTGCGACAGAAATAGAGACGAGCCGCGTCCTGTCCGAAACTCATGTTTTTTATATAAAATTTTAAAAAAGTTTCAGACTGATTTTATGACGGATCTGTCTGAAATTTGCGACGGAAAAGTGACGCATTAATTCCGTTTGAAATTCCAAATCTAACGCTTGCGACGGAAATAAGGACGGAATTGTTCTGTCTGAAAGTTTGGACGGAGTTTAGGGCGCTATTTCAGACGGAATATTTCTGAAAGTTCAGACGGAGTCTGGGACGCCATTTCAGACGGAATATTTACGATGGTATTCTAGACGGAAACGTTCCCTCTGAAATTTAAGACGTAATTTCAGACGGAATGGTATCTGCCTAAAATTTGTGACTAGGAATATACGACAGCCATATTCTGTCCCAAATGCATCTGTACGTCGTCGCAAAAATGTTTTCAGATGGATTTATGACGGAAGGATGCCGTCGCAAACTCCGCCTTTTATTGTAGTGGTAGGTTCTTTGACCCTCACTTCAAGTCAAGAGACTTTGGGTTCCACCTAAATTTTTTTAAAAAAATTAAAGAAATAAAAAATTCTATGAAATATGGCTAAAGTGGAGCGTTCGTACTGTAATTACAGTGCAGGCGTTCTTATTTGATCATTTCTCATATATATACATATATATAGAGAGAGAGAAGGAGAGAGAGAGAGAACGAGTTGGTCGAATAGTAAAGGACATTGTCTCATAGTAGGGAGATCCCGAGTTTAACTCTCAAAGAGATTTATCTAACTCACATTTAATTCTCGAGAGATGTGAACTCGAGATTTACTAATATTACTAAGTTCTCTGTCATCCAAAAGAGAGAGAGAGATACACCAAATTAACACCAAAGAAGTCCATGCATAAACATACATTGACACTTAGTATCATTTTTTACCTGAATCAAATTACCCATCTAGCTGTTGCAAAGTGTACGAGAGGCTGATTAAGAACTTAATTAAGTAGTCATCGGCTCCCTTTTCTTTACTTTTCTTATATGAGAAATGCATAGTGCAACACATGCACTAAATACACCAAATGGTGTAATTAGTGTAATACTTAATTTTTTTATTTTTTGTAAGTGACCTCCATTACAAGTTACCTGGACATGGGTGCCTGTCTCAGGATAGGATTAAAGAGGAGAATCGGAGAAGGAACCTGTCTGAGATCCTATGAGCAGTCTGCCAAAGAAGACGCATGAGAGCTTCCGTAGGGAACGAGTCTTGCACGAGAGCTTACAGGTTCGAAGGTGGAGATGATAGGTCAAGATAGTCAATTTATAATGATGATGACTTAGGTTTATGAGAAAGGTGGCCCTTCGAGTTTCGAGCCGGTAGGTGGGATGTTGACGCAATCAGCTATGACCAGTGATATGGTACAGGATAGTCGATTGACTAATTACCATTGTTCAAAAAAAGGATAGTCGATGCGGTTAAAGAGATGATGAAATTTTCATATAGATAGTTGTTTGTCCGATTTATAAGATAGCAGCACTTATCTATCTCTTATTCAAAAAAGATTGTTGATACAAATGATGATCGATTATCTTATTGGATTAATCAGAGTGAAAGAGATACTCGAACTGAACAAGTATCTGCGTACTTCTTATGCCAACCTCTTTGATTCATCATTGCTTTTTTATGTTTTGCATTCAATTTTTTGAGCATCTATTTATTCCAAAGCACAAATCCCCAATTCTCTTCAGATTGTGGTGAAGCGTTCTTCTGGGAGAGACTTAGTAAACATGTCAGCCAATTGATGAATAATATCAAAAAAATTCGTAGAGATATCATCATTTGCAACATGTTCTCTTATAAAATGATGACATACCTCAATGTGCTTAGTTCTAGAATGCTGGATAAGATTTTTGGTCAGATTTATTACGCTTGTATTGTCATACATCATTGAGATTTGTTTTAGTTTTAATTCATAATCCTCCAACTGATGTTTGATCTACAACAACTGAGCATAGCAGCTATCTATAGCAATGTAATTTGCCTCTGCGGTTGACAATACCACAGAGTGCTACTTTCTGGAGGACCAAGATATTAGGCAACCTGAAAAGAATTGGCATGTACCACTGGGTCTATTTTACAACCAGCATAGTCATCATTTGAGTATCTTATTAGTTCTAGTGTGCATGATCTTCGATACCAGTGTGGACACTAAAATTTTTGCTATGTACCTTTGCAGAAAAGAAAAGAAAAGAAAAAAAAAGAGAAAAAGAAGAAGTCCGCCAGTTCGGTCGACCGAACTGGGCGGTCAGTCGACCGATCCCGGTGGGAGCCTTAACTGGTGGCCTCCATCCTCCCATAACCGGTGGGCCTTTACCTCACATAACCGATGGCTTCCCTCCCACCGGTTATATCCCTCATCTCACCCCACTGGTTATGCTCTTTCCCTCCCACCACAATCTCTCTCGCACTCACACCGCACTGTGGCCACCCATCTCCCTCGCTCTCTTTCCCACCACCTGCAACATCCATAGGAGAGGCTGCAATCATCTTGATCGGTGGCCCTTCATAGGCCCATAACCGGTGGCTCCCAGTGCCATTTAAGCAGTGGCTTCCCCCCTGCGCACCCATTAATCGGTGCACTGCCCACGGTTGTTAGCCGATGCCCCCCAGCAACGCTTAACCAATGGCTCCCCAAGCCCCCATAACCGATGGCCTCTCCAAGCCCCCATAACCGGTGACTCCTGCACGGACTATAAGCGGTGGCTCCCAGCTCCCAGATATCCGGTGGCTCATCAACGCCATTTAAACAGTGGCCATTTTTGGTACATAACCAGTGGCTCCAAAACATGATATAACCGGTGGCCATTTTTGGCACTTAACCGGTGGATGCTTAACCGGTGGCTCCAAAAGCCACTTAACTGGTGGCAGCTCTTTTAATCAGCTAGCGGACTTTTAAGCGGTGGCTCCGATCCAAGTTGTAGAGGCTACCTGAAGTGGCAATGGTGGATTTACTCGACAGCCACTGGGTCTTGCCAGTGACCCGGGGTCCCTGCCCCATGGCAGCCCCTTTGTCCGACGCGCAGCAGTCATCGAAGACAAGTATAATGGCGACATTTCCCTGATCAGGCAAGCTTCAAAGGGTGCCCATTGACGCCAACTGTCTGCCCGTCACAAAGAAGGAAATTGTGCAGGTGCTGTATGAAAAGTAGAGGAGAGAAGAAGGCCAGTGGGATGTCCGGTGGATTTTTCTCTCCCATAGGGTCTTCTACGTGCGCTGTAATATAAATAGAAGAGACGAAGAGAAGATGAGGAGAGGAGCTTCTTCCCAGATGAGGTCTCTGACTGGGTCCTCTTGGCTCACTAGCTCCTAGGATCTGGTTTTCCGACTGTCTGCTCATGCAGTTGCTTCCATCTGAGTGAAGAGAAGAAGAGAAAAAGAGTGTGAGTGAAAAAGTAGCTCGTCTGTGAGCTTCATATGGGCAAGGTGAGCTACCGAAGAGAACAAAACTGCTTGTGAGTGAGGTGAGGGGATAAAGGGGAAGGCGGGGGAGAGAAGAGCTCGTGCGCCTCCTCTCCCCCGCCCCATTGTATTTTCCTTCCTTTCAAGCCCCGCTCTGTTCTTTCTTGCTTTCATGATGTATACACCCCTATGTCCTCTGTATGGAGGAGAATAAAAGATTTCAGAGCTTTTATGTTCGAAATGCATGTTTCACTTGTTTAGTTGTCCTTTGTTTCCCCATGCTCTCTATGGTTTCCACTGTATATCCTTGGGCACAATAGGCTCCCCACCGAATCTGAGTTTTCCTTCGAACAGTTGAGTGGTACTTACAGCAAGAGTGCCCCGGTGAGCTCCTCTAGGAAGAGGCTCAGGGCTCATCCAATGTTGTGGATGTGGCTCTGAGGCTAGCCCCTTGGAGAACAACTCCCCTAGGTTCTTCCACATCCTACTGATCACTCACTGTCCCCTCTCCTTTTCCCTTTTCTATAAGAGGTCCGGCATAAGAGAGGCCAGTGCCTGGGTTCTCCCAGGTCTCAGCCGAGGTTGACTGCCATTGGGGGGCAGTCCCCACGCTGTATAACATGCCTTTTCTTCCTTTGCTAGTCCCTCTTCTTCCTACAAGATGACATGGCAGGTTACCCTTTCCACATGAGCTTTACCCGTTTGTTCCACTCCTGTGGAATTTTAACCGGTGGCCCTTCAAGGGCAATTAACCGGTGGCTTCTCATTTGCCTTAACTGGCGGCTTCCCCCCATGGCGCACATGGACCCATAACCAGTGGCACTCCGGGTGCCTTTAACCGGTGGCCCCTTGCGGCGTTTACCTAGTGGCCCACTTGCGTTGCTTAACTGGTGGCTCTCCCGCGCAGCTTAACTGGTGGCTCGCCAGGCCCGTTTAACTGGTGGCTCCCCTGGGCCGTATAACTGGTGGCTCCCCTGTCATTTAACAGGTGGGCTTCCCTGTATCCTTAACCGATGGGCTCCAGCAATCATTTACCCAGTAGCCCTCATGGGCTTTAATCGGTGGGACCTTTCCTGTGCCTAACTGGTGGCCATTACATGCCTTAACCGGGGGAACCCGTCCTGCACACTTAACCAATGGCTCCTCCGTTGGGTTTTCTCGGTGACCCCCATCATGTTTTAATCTCTTTCTTGTCTGGTTTTGCACCATGCTCCGGCGTGACCATTTCAGATGTTTCCGCTTTCGTGCACATCCATGTTACATTGGGACCATCTCGGGCTTCCGTGGATGAGTACCCGCTTCACAGCCCCGATCATCCTGGGTTCGAGGGAGGTACTTCCGAAATTCCATCAGGGGTGCAATTAATAAGATAAATAATAGGGCTAAATAACTCTAAATCAAAAAAAGAAATGCATGAACAAAGAGACCACTGGACTGATATGGACTGCTGCAATATACGCATCCCGAACAAAGAGAACCAACTTCATGCATACATTCGAGGCATGGCATCATCATATGCATTAAATCTGTGTAAAGCCCTCTACTGATCTCTTCTGGACAGAAATAAATAAAAGAGATTCTTTGCATTTTGCATGTCATACGTGCCTGCTCATCGTGACTCACCGGTATATAAAATGGTGACCCGTGGAAGGTCAGGTTACGCCTGGCTGGAAACCGCCACTATGCGGGAGTAAAACACTCTGCAACGTACCAAAAGTCACCTTACACAAATATGTAATTGGATTCTTGCATGCTATGATAAGTCGTTTGCAAAGCATTTCTTTGCATTGCATGATTTTAACCCGATGCCCTTTGCCTCCTGGGCCTTTTGTCCAAGGTCGCATTCACCATATGAAAGGAGAATAAATCAAACCACTCACATGCATCCTATGAATAAATCAAACCTCATACATGCATTCCATGAATAAACATAAACCCCCATGCAAGCTTTGAGTTGTGTAGAAAAAGGGTTTCCCATGTGAATTCTTACCAAACGAATAAACAAAATGAAGCTTGGGCTTGTCTGCCGGTTCGGTCGATCGAATCGAATGTTCGGTCGACCGATCGCCTATTGGGTCGATGCACAATGCAGTTGCGTCGTCCAACCTGCGAGCACCTGGCCCCTGGGAGAATCGGTCTATAACGTCCGAGAATTTTCTAGAAATTTTTTAGATTAAATATATAATTATCAGGTATTTATAAAGGCTTAATGAAGAATTAAGGAGAAATAGGGATTTATTAAATCCATTTAAAGGCCCTACATTTACCAAAGGGCTAAGCCCAACTCAAATAGGCCCAAAGACCAATTCCAAGACTTTTAGACCCAAGCCCATTAATAGAAACGTAAATTAGGTAATTTACGGATTTAAAATGGGATATATACATCAATTAGGGGATAAATGAGAGATAATACGAAAATTCAAAAATTTTGGATCTTTTGAAGCCTGATGGTCTATTGCGCGACCGCCAGACCCACCCTAGCGGTCCTGCTATGATCGCTAAGCAACACCAGTTCCGTGAATAGAAGAAAACGTGAAAAGTTTGGATCTTTGATGATCAAATCACCTTAGATCGAAGCTACTTGGCGTGGAAGACTCTCTAGAACTATCTAGGGATTTACTCTACTCCAATTGAGGACTCTAGGTTCGATCTAATCCCTTAAACCCTAGGTGAACCCTATAAATAGACCCAAACTTTGACTCATGCGAACCCTAATGTTGGCTCACGTATTTTGAAGGTAAGGAGACGTCTACTCAGGTTGGTTCTTTAGAAGAAATTATTCTTCTTAGTTTTATCTAACTACCCTTAAATTTTCATGCTAGAAGACCCAGCCGTTAGAGAGTTAGAGCCTCTGCAAGCCATTGATTCGCAACGGACTGCACAGGAACCAGTGCGATGGTTCAGTGAAGATCAGGAAAATAGAAGTCTTAATCGAGGTATTTAGAAATTAGTCCTTTAGAACTTTCTATTCCCCTTCGTGTCTTCTACCTATCCTCCAATTTTCATGGATTTAGGTCAAGAAGATCATGAGATAGAGGGACGAGAAGTTGCTGGTTCGGCACAGGACGTGCAGGAACTAGGGTCTACTTCTAGTCAGAAATCCAAAGTCTAGGGATCGAATCAAAGGTAGGTTATCTCATTAAAAGGCTAAATTAACATATTAGGAGTAAACACACTCTGTTTTCTCATGTTTTCATTGATTGTACATGACGAATTTGATGTTTTACTATCACTGCCTATCTAGGATATTTCTACATGCATAGTTTCTACCCTTAATAACGAAAATGATAATTCTAGTTTAAATCATGACTACCCATGCATCTCCTTGTCTTAATATGGTTTTATTAGGCCTTATTTACTTGTTGGTATGTTTTACAATATATCTATCTACCTTAGATTAGCATAAATTACATATTTTATTGTTGTTTACAGTAGACCGGAAGAAACGGTCTTCCTGAGACCGCCAGAGTTCCTTTAGCGGCCCTACGATAGACCGCTAAAGCCCATAAACGGTCCTCTCGAGACCACTTTCATTTTCTGAGTTTTGTATTATTGTTAACCCGAAACATAATGCAAAATAACCCTAATTATCATATGATAAGCCTAGCTAATTAGGTCTTACTCCAGTTTTTAGTACTATATTCTTATACTTGGTTATGTTAATTAATCATCCTAGTAGATTTCATGTTTGTTTATACACTTTGGACTTATTTTAAACTTATGTTAAATTTAGGCGAAAACCATATACTCTTGTATTAATCATAAATTTCTTGTGATCGCTGTTTTATCACGATCCCTTCTTATCTAGAGTCTTTTCTTTAGTACATAGCATGTATTCCAATACGATGTCATTATATACACTTTGCACATAAAGCACATAATCTTGGACTTGTGATCCCTTCCGTTGGATATTCCTTCTACCGGACTAGGTGATCTTATTTTAAATCCTCCATAAGACTCTGCGAGCTTGGGATTCCTACTAGGACGCCGAGCTGGTTGTACCCTCAAAACCCGATTGTCTAGAAAGCACTTTGTCGGTGTCTTATGTGTTCTGGACCTTAGCGGCCCTATGGACGACCACCAGATGGAACCTAGCGGCCATTTACCTGACCGCCAAGGACGCCTAGCGGCCCTGCCTTGACCGCATGGTTCCAGTTCATTTGTTTCATCGACTCTGTTACTATATGGTCCAGTAAACGACCGCTATTTCCTAAAAATAGCCCTAATATGACCGTTTTATACCTAAGTATTGATTAACCCAAGGTTTGAACCATGGGTTGATTTTTCTATGATCCTAGATAGTCTATTGATTATCTAGAACCTTATACATTGTTTCAAAGCTACCTAATGAATTATGGAAAATAAAAAATATGTCGTTATGTTGCCGATTTTTGTTCATGGCATAACCTTGTTCCAAATCAATCTTGAACTCTCATATTCTTAGTTGAAGCATTCCTACTTTGATATTTCTTATCATGAACCATAGTTTGAACTTGTTCATTGTTGGCCATATTTATATTTCTCGTGAAAGTAGCTTGATTTATAACTAAAAAATGCAAGAGCGGACACGGATAGTGTCCAAGGGCTCCACTCTAGTCCCCTCAATAGATGGCCGGAAACATACTATAAACTATGGGGTATGATGAACACTAACGTCGCATTACGCTGGTAGTACTTTTTTTATAAACGAGTGAAGATCCACGAGACAATCTTGTGAAATTACATGATCGCTAGTACATTCTCCTTACATGACTTTCTAGTGCATAGCCTTTATGGTTATGAAAAAGTACATTCTTGTTCATGGAAGGCCAAATTACATTCATGTTATATTCTTGCTTAATCATATTTCTAGTCTACTTGAATTCTCATATCTCACCTTAATCGTATCTTGATTATTGCGTTACTTTCGTTTTACACCGCATGTTTTACCATATTTCATTTATCTTTACTCTAGAGCTAAAATGTTAATTACTTAAACATTATCTTCATGTTGATACGAAGATACCTACTGGGCATGTGTACTCATTCCCTACTTTTTCAATCTTTTTCAGGAAATTCTAGCGGGTCGGATTCAGACTATTCAAGTGATGGATCCAAGAGTGATTAAAGAAGGAGCGAAGCCTTAGATTGTCATTAGTTGATAGTCAAGAGTCGCTATGTAATTTTCCATTTTATTGAGTCTAGTTAGTCAAAGAGTCAAGAGTCAACCTTATGTACTTTTGATTATTATTTAAATAAAGTAAAGATTGTGTCCAAATATTATGTATTCATTTCTTATGTGTGAATGTGTTAGTGCTCTGATTATATTGCTCGCTTGAGATATACTAGCCGACTGTTCACATTCCCGATTGTTTCCGCTATATAATCTTGGGACGTGACAGTTAAAGTGGTATCAGAGCGTAAGTCTTAGGACTTACTGATTCCTAGGAAAATGTCATGGCATAGGCTAAGTCCAAGGGTTAAGGACCTACACCTATGAGTTAAGGAAAAGAATTTCCCACCAATGTGAGATTTGGGTAGAGCCGGGATGAGATAGTAATTAGAATTATCTCTAGGATAAACCCCACCAATTCCATTAGAATTGACAAATTTATTACTCTTCTCTGGTACCTCATTCTTACAATGGCTCACCGTGTTGATTGGGGTGGAATGCAACAAATTGTTGCAGGTCTCACCCAGGCCTCGAAAAATATGGCCCAAGCCGACGCGAGGGCTAGTGTCGGTGATCTGCACCACAACTTCCGGAGTCTAAACCCTCCGCGATTTTCTAGTTCTTCCAACCCCGACGAAGCTGAGAATTGGATAGATGAAATGAACCGTATATTCGAGGTCATGCAATGTGCCGACCAAGAGAAGGTTCATCTCGCCACGTTCCAACTTAACATGGATGCACGTACTTGGTGGAAGTCTATTCCGGCACTGCCTAAAAATGCACCACGCACTTGGGAGTGATTTCTCACCCTCTTTCGAGCAAAGTACTTCTCCGAACATGTCAAGGAGAGGAAGGCGGTAGAATTCGCTTTGCTACGTCAAGACATGATGACGGTGGCGGAGTATGAATTACAATTCTCGCGCTTAGCACCCTATGCTCAACATTTAGTGAGCATAGATCTTCTAAAAGTAAATCACTTCATGGACGGGCTGCGGCCTATCTTCATCCAGCAACTTGGCCCACAAAATATTCGGACCTATGCAGAGATGGTCCAACGGGCACACTTGTGTGAACAGACCGTGGAGAAGGTCGATAAACTCAAAGGCAATGGGGAGGAGCCGAGCCGAAAGTCTGATCGGCGAGGAAGAAAAGAGGAGAAATTTAGCATCACTTACAACTCTCGGGATAACAAGAAGAGATCCCGGAATGGGAACGACAAGGATGATCGCAGGAACAAGAAGGCTAAAGAAGAAGATAAGCAAGTCATGGTGGCTTGCTCTTTTTGCGAGAAGTTCGGCCACTCAGCTGAAGAATGCTGGAAACACCTAGGGGCGTGTTTGCGATATGACAGTCGGGAGCACCGCATGCCGGATTGCCCTCTCATGAAGGATAAATCTTCCAGCGGTGGACACAAGCAACAGGCTCGTCTTAACTCTATTATGGATGATGATGAAGCGCCCAAGGATGATGGGCTAATAGAAGGTACTATTCAAATCTATTCCCATCCTGCATTCGTGTCATTTGATACAGGTGCCTCTCATTCCTTTTTATATACTGCTTTTGCAAAAACTTTGCCAGTTTCATCAGTTCCTCTACCTTTGGACCTAGCTATCAGTACGCCCTTAGGTCCCGGAACTAAACTTACAACCCACTACCCCGATAGTGAGGTAATGGTAGATGGTCATAATCTTCCTCCAAACCTCGTATGCCTTGACATGGAAGGCTACGATGCTATTCCAGGTATAGATTGGCTTGTAGACCATGACGCCTATATAAATTGTCGCAATAGGAGAATCTCTTTTCAGAAACCAGGCCTTCCGTAATTTTTCTTCCTTGGTATCAAATATCGGAAGCATGCTACCATTATTTCATCCCTTCACGCTTGCAAACTCATTTCGTAAGGATGTGAAGCCTTTCTTGCTTCTATAATCATCACTGAGTCCAAGGAGATCATCTTAGAGGATATTCCCATTATGAATGAGTTTCCCGATGTGTTCCCATCGGATTTACCTAGTTTACCACCCGAAAGGGAAGTAAACTTCTCCATTGAACTCGTTCCTGGAGCAGCACCTGTTTCAATAGCTCCCTACAGATGTCCTCTATAGAACACAAGGAATTGAGAAAGCAGCTTCAGGAGTTATTAGACAAGGGCTTTATTCGACCTAGCACATCCCCTTGGGGTGTGCTAGTTTTATTTGTCAAGAAGAAGGGTGGATCCCTCAGGCTATGTATCGACTACCGGCGACTAAACCAACTTACTATCAAGAACAAATACCCGTTGTCACGTATCGATGAGCTCTTTGATCAAATTTCAGGAGCGGAATATTTCTCCAAGATAGATCTCAGGTCGGGTTATCATCAGCTCAGGATCAAAGATGAAGACATATACAAGACTGCTTTCTGGAGCAAATATGGGCACTATGAATTCGTGGTAATGCCGTTCAGGTTAACCAATGTCCTGGAAGCATTTATGCAACTTATGAATAATGTCTTCAGGCCTTATCTCGATTAATTCGTGGTCGTCTTCATTGATGATATTCTAATATACTCCAAGATGAAGGAGGAACATGAAGAACACTTAAGAATAACCTTGCAAACCCTAAGAGAGCATCAACTCTACGCAGAGCTTAGCAAGTGCGAGTTCTGGCTAAAGGTGGTCTCTTTCCTTGGCCATATTATTTCAAAAGAATATATCATTGTTGATCCTTCTAAGGTTGAAGCTGTTAAGGATTGGAGCCGGCCGACGAACGTATCAGAAGTTAGAAGTTAGAAGTTTTCTGGGTCTGGCTAGTTATTATAGGTGATTCATTAAGGATTTCTCTAAAATTGCCGTCCCTTTGACTGGACTTAGAAGAAAGGAGAATAATTTTATATGGTCAAAGGATTGTGAAGAGAGTTTTCGAACTCTTAAAGATCATCTCACTACGGCACTTATCTTGGCAGTACTTGTAGAAGGTGGTGGCTTTGAAGTCTATACCGATTCATCTGGCATTGGCCTGGGATGCGTTCATATGCCAAATGGAAAGGTAATTTGCTATTCATCAAGGCAGTTAAAGCATCATGAAGAAAACTACCCTGTGTATTATCTGTAACTAGCTGTGGTTATATTTGCCTTAAAAATTTGGCGACATTACCTCTATGTGGAGAAGTTCACTATATTTTCAGATCACAAAAGTCTGAAATACCTCTTCACCCAAAATGAATTGAACATATGGCAACGCAAATGGTTGGAGTATCTCAAAGACTTCGACTTTACTATCCAATATCATCCAAGAAAAGTGAATGATGTATCTGACGCTCTTAGCAGAAGACCAATGGCAACTCTAGCAAGCCTCAGGAAAGGTACGACTTATCTTATCGAGGATTTTGCTCGTTTGAATCTCGATGTTGATAAAGAAGAGGAATGATGTATGATTACAAGTATAAGGTCACAACTTACATTGATTGTAGATCTAGTCAAATTACAAGAAAATGACCCCACATTGATGGAGATCTAGGCTAATATTGATCAAAGGTCAGAATTCTCCATTTCAACTGATGGAAGACTATTGTTTAAGGATCGAATCTGTGTGTCGGATCATGCCGACACTAAGAAGTTGATCATGGAAGAAGCTCATAAATTAAGGTATGCTATTCACCTTGGTGCTACGAAGATGTACCAAGACTTGAAAAGAAATTTTTGGTGGCCCAACATGAAAAGAGAAGTAGCAGACTTCGTATCTCGTTGCCTCACTTGTCAGCAAGTAAAGGCGGAACATTTAAAGTCCGCTGGGAAACTACATCCTTTGGATATTCTCGAATGGAAATGGGAAAGTATAGGGATGGATTTTATCATAAATTTACCTAAGACAAAAGGTGGACACGATGGTCTGTGGGTGATTATAGACTGATTGACTAAATCTGTACATTTTATACCAATCAAAACTCGATGGTCTGTGGATGTATTGGCAGCACTATACATGAAGGAAATTGTCAAACTACATGGTGTCTCTGTCACCATTATATCTGATCGAGACCCCGGTTCACATCACAATTCTGGAGGGTCTACAACATTCATTAGGGACGCGACTTAACTTTAGCACATCATTCCATCCACAAACTGATGGTCAGACTGAAAGAACCAATCAAATAGTAGAAGATATGCTTAGGGCATGTGCTATTGATTCTGGAGAGAGTTGGCATGACCACTTGCCTCTACTGGAATTCGCCTACAACAATAGCTACCAAGCTAGTATATAAATGGCATCATTTGAGGCACTGTATGGAAGAAGCTGTCGCTCACCTATATGTTGGAATGAAGTAGGAGAAATGTAATTTCTCGGCCCCGGCATCATCAAGGATACTACCGAGAAGATAAAGCTTCTTCGGGAAAGACTCCAGATGGCTCAAGACAAGCAAAAATCATATGCTGATAAAAGAAGGTGCGACTTGGAATTCCAAGTAGGAGACCATATATTCCTTAAGGTTTCTCTGGGTCGAGGTATTTGAAGATTCGGCATCAAAGGCAAGCTCACTCTGAGATTCATTGGCCCCTTTGAAATTCTCGAAAGGGTTGGTGAAGTCGCATATCGAATAGCTTTACCCCCTCCTATTAGCTGGAGTCCATGATGTGTTTCACGTCTCAATGCTCAAAAGGTACGTCCCCGATCTATTCCATGTCAAAACTTATGACAACCTGGAGATTAAAAAGGATTTGACGTATGAGCAAAAGCTGATCAAAATAATTGAACGAGAAGTACGTCAACTTCGGAATAAGACTATTCCCATGGTCAAAGTCCAATGGAGCAAAACGTGGCCACACGAAGCAACATGGGAAATCGAAGAAGCCATACGCAAAAGATTTTCGGAGGTATTTGAATGTAAGTACACTCTTCTCATCAAATATTATTACAATGAATTTGGGGACCAATTTTTTTTTAAGTGGGGGAGGGTGTTACGTCTGAGAATTTTCTAGAAATTGTTTGATTAAAAATATAATTATTATGTATTTATAAAGGCTTAATGAAGAATTAAGGAGAAATAGGGATTTATTAAATCCATTTAAAGGCCCTACATTTACCAAAGGGCTAAGCCCAACTCAATTAGGCCCAAACACCAATTCCAAGACTTTTAGACCCAAGCCCATTAATAGAAACGTAAATTAGGTAATTTACAGCTTTAAATGAGATATATACATCAATTAGGAGATAATACGACAATTTAAATTTTTTGGATCTTTTGAAGCCTGGCGGTCGATCGCGCGACCGCTAGACCCACCGTAGCGGTCTTGCTATGATGGCTAAGCAACCCCAGTTCCGTGAATAGAAGAAAATGAGAAAAGCTTTGATATTTGACGATCAAATCACCTTAGATCGAAGCTACCTAGCGTGGAAGACTCTCTAGAACTCTCTAGGGATTTACTCTACTCTAATTGAGGACTCTAGGTTCGATCTAATCCCTTAAACCCTTGGTGAACCCTATAAATAGACTCATGCGAACCCTAATGTTGGCTCACGTATTTCGAAGGTAAGGAGACATCTTCTCAGGTTGGTTCTTTAGAAGAAATTATCTTATTAGTTTTATCTAACTACCCTTAGATTTTCGTGCTAGAAGACCCAGCCGTTGGAGAGTTAGAGCCTCTGCAAGCCACTGATTCGCAACGGACTGCACACGAACCAGTGCGATGGTTCAGTGAAGATCAGGAAAATAGAAGTCCAAATCGAGGTATTTAGAAATTAGTCCATTAGAACTTTCTATTCCTCTCCGTGTCTTCTACCTATCCTCCAATTTTCATGGATTTAGGTCAAGAGGATCATGAGATAGAGGGACGAGAAGTTGCTGGTTTGGCACAGGACGTGCAGGAACTAGGGTCTACTTCTAGTCAGAAATCCAAAGTCTAGGGATCGAATCAAAGGTAGGTTATCTCATGAAAAGGCTAAATTAACGTATTAGGAGTAAAAGCCCCTTGTTTTCTCATGTTTTCATTGATTGTACATGACGAATTTGATGTTTTACTATCACTGCATATCTAGGATATTTCTGCATGCATAGTTTCTACCCTTAATAATGAAAATGATAATTTTAGTTTAAATCATGACTACCCATACATCTCCATGTCTTAATATGATTTTATTAGGCCTTATTTACTTGTTGGTATATTTTACCATACATCTATCTGCCTTAGCTTAGCATATATTTCGGATTTTATTGCTGTTTACAGTAGACAGGAAGAAATGGTCTTCCTGAGACCGCCAGAGTTCCTTTAGCGGCCCTACGATAGACCGCTAAAGCCCATAAAAGGTCCTCCCGAGACCGCTTTCGTTTTCTGAGTTCTGTATTATTGTTAACCCGAAACATAATGCAGAGCAGCCCCAATTATCATATGATAAGCCTATCTAATTAGGCCTTACTACTCCTATTTTTAGTACTGTATTCTTATACTTGGTTATGTTAATTAATCATCCTAGTAGATTTCATGTTTCTTTATACACTTTAGACTTATTTTAAACTTATGTTAAATTTAGGCGAAAACCATTTACTCTTGTATTAATCTTAAATTTCTTGTGATCGTTGTTTTATCACGATCCCTTCTTATCTAGAGTCTTTTCTTAAGTACATGGTGTTATATATGGTGCATATGTTTTTGATGGTAACTAAACTTTATAGTTTGATGAGAACTAACTTTATGGTATGAGGTTTCATGATGTTACTTGGCTGTGTGATATTTCTAGTGTCCTTGTGCTCTTGCTACTTATGTATGGTTGAGATGGCAATGATCATAATATAGACTTGGAAGTCTAGGGGGGGTCGACCCATCTAAGAAGGGGGTCGACCCACTTCTGCATGCAGTGTACTGACTGTATGCTCAATGTAATTGTGCTGACTCTGTTATATGAATGCATCGACCAGATGTCAGATAAATATAATGGAATGTCATTCACAAGCACGCATTCACAAATCCATGCACACATATGAATGCACTTAAATGAATCAACAAGGTCTTTCATGCACACATGCATATGGTGACTTATAGTGTTTGCTATCATCAAAATCAATCATCAAGACCACAGGGGCACAACATAAAGCCCATCACCCCCTTCATCGGAGAAACTCTCAAGAACACGCGATCACCGAACTCGAGGGGCTACCGCTTACGGTCAGCATAGCTCTTCTGCCGACTTTGGGCCACCAACATGTTCCGACGGACCAGGTGTACAACATCCACACACTGCTACACCAGCTCCGGTCCCGTCAAAACATGCTCACCGACCTCAAACCAATCAAGTGGAGTACGACACAGACGCCCATACAAAGCCTCATAAGGAGCCATGCCGATGCTCGAATGATAGTTGTTGTTATAGGCAAATTCCACCAACGGTAGGTGGTGAATCCAACTCCCCTGCCACTCCAGGCAGCAGGATCTCAGCATGTCCTCCAAAGTCTGAATGGTCCTCTCTGACTGACCATCTGACTAAGGATGATACACCGAGCTAAAAGCCAAATCCGTGCCAAGCGCTCGTTGGAAACTCCCCCAGAATCCAGAAGTGAAGCGCGGATCCCGATCCAACACGATGGAAATGGGAATCCCATGCAACGGGACGATCCGCTCCAGATAAAGATGAGCCAACCTGGACACGCTCCAGCTGACTTTGACCGGTAACAACCGAGTCACCTTTGTCGGCCTGTCCACCAACAACCAAATATTGTCCTGACCGCTAGGAGTCCTCGGTAATCCCACCACGAAATCCGTGGTCACGTGGTCCCACTTCCACGCAGGAACATCTAAGGGCTGGAGAGTACCTCCCGGTCACTAATGCTCCACCTTCACCTGCTGACAGGTCAGGCACCTGGCCACAAATACGGCGACATCTCTCTTCATGCCAAGCCACCAGAACTGTCTCCGTAAGTTTCGATACATCTTCGTCACACCCGGGTGTACGGTGTACCTGCTCCCATGAGCCTCGCGCAACACCGCACGATGAACCTACCCCTCAACTGGGACGTACAGCCTACCACGGAACCTCACGGCACCGTCCTCGTCGAGCTCCACATCAGGCAAAGCCAATATCCGGGGCAACTTAGAGTCCGCATGCTGAGCCTCTGTCACCTGACGGCCGATAGCAGGCGTGACAGTCAGACTCACAAGCATTGCCAACCCTGGCTCCTGGGGAATCCTAAGCCTGAACGAAACTTCGCGCACTTGTTCCCAGAGCCTCCACTTCCTCAACATCAAGGCACTGACCGCGACCTTCCGACTCAAAGCATCGACGACGACATTCATCCTGCCCGGCTGATAAGATAGGGTGAAATCATAATCCTTCATAAACTCCATCCATCGCCTCTGCCTGAGGTTAAGGTCCCTCTACGAGAACACATACCTCAAACTCTAATGGTCAGTGAACACCTCGAACCTCTCGCTGTACAGATAATGCCTCTAGATCTTCAGCGTGAAGATCACAGCCGCCAACTCCAGGTCATGGGTAGGGTAGTTCTCCTCGTGGGGCTTTAGCTGCCGAGAGGCATAAGCCACCACTCTACCATGCTACATCAACACAGCACCCAATCCGACCCCAGAAGCATCTGTACAAACCACAAAGCCTCCCGATCCAGAAGGCAAAACCAACACCGGGGCCGAGGTGAGCAACCTCTTCAGTTCCCTGAAACTCTGCTCACACTCCTCAGACCAGACGAAAGGCACGTCCTTCCGCGTGAGTCTAGTCATCGGGGCCGCAATGTGAGAAAAATCATGGATAAACCGCCGATAATAGCCCGCAAGCCCTAAGAAACTCCGGATCTCCGTCACAGACCTCGCCCTCATCCACTGCATTACTGCCTCGACCTTTACGGGGTCAACGAAAATGCCATCACCAGAAATCACGTGCCCTAAAAAGTGCACCTCACGAAGCCAGAATTCACACTTACTGAGCTTCGCATACAACTGGTGATCTCGCAACGTCTGCAGCACCATACCCAAATGGTACGCATGCTCCTCGGTAGACCGCGAATAAACAAGGATGTCGTCCATAAATATGACCAAAAACTGGTCCAAATACAGACGAAACACCCTCTGCATCAAGTCCATGAAGGCTGCGGGGGCATTGGTGACCCCGAACGGCATCACCAAGAACTCATAATGCCCGTACCTCGTACTGAACGCAGTCTTCTCCACGTCGGACTCGCGAATCCTCAGCTGATAGTAATCGGACCGTAAATCAATCTGCGAGAACACTCGCGCAGACTGAAGTTGGTCGAACAAATCATCAATCCGCGGCAACGGATACTTGTTCTTAATGGTCACCTCATTCAGCTATCGGTAGTCAATGCACAACCGCAAACTACCGTCCTTCTTCTTCACAAACAACACGTGCGCACCCCAAGGGGAAAAGCTAGGACGAATGTACCCCTTGGCCAGCAGCTCCTGCAACTTCACCCTCAACTCCCTCAACTCAGCGGGGGCCATACGGTAGGGAGCCTTCGCCAAAGGTCCCGTACCATGCACAACCTCGATAACGAAATCAATCTCCCGCTGGGGAGGCAATCCAGGTAAGTCCTCCGGAAAAATATCGAGAAACTTGCACACCACCGGAATGTCCTCGACATCTGGCTCCATCCGGTCAGTCACAACCACGGAGGCAAGAAAACCCTGACAACCCGCATCAAGCAACCGACGAGCTCGAATCATAGAAATAAGAAAGCGGGAAGAGGAAGACCTGATACCTTGGAAATAGAAGGTGGGTCCGTAAAGTCGCTGGAAATAAACCCTCTTCGATCCGTAATCCACCAACGCATGATGTGCCTCGAGCCAATCCATGCCCAAAATCACATCAAAGTCCAGAAGCGGCAACGCATAGAGCCTAGCCGACAAACTCCGCCCTTCCACCCACACAGGAACCTCATCAAAGTAATACAGAGTGATCATAAAATCACCCGAAGGCAACTCTACTGCCATATCACAAGACAACTGGGTCACTGGCTCCTCAATACTAAGCGTGAAATCCTCTGAAACAAACGAGTGAGACACGCCAGAATCGAACAAAACCCGAGCCGCACAACCCAAAATATGAACGGTACCTTCCACGAGCTGCGACGCCACTGCCTCTGCCCTGGTCATGTGCGTGATCTGGCCTCGAGCTCTCTTCCTGCCTCCCACACTAGCTGACCTGGGTGTAGACACGCCATTCCTGACGTCTCCTGAGAAAGTCTCATGTTACTATACAACGCCCCGCGACGGCTTACGCGTTTTGAATCACTTGAGTGCTTCCTTTTCTTGAGTCTTCTTCCGCCCTTTTCGGCATCCGGAATCGTCTCGTCACGGCATTCGGACGGCATCAACACTAGTCAGACGCATCAGGAGGTTCCGGAACCAAGAAGGGTGTCTGCCGGGCGGCAGCCAACGCCTGAACTGAGGACCCGGGTGGGTCTTTATGGGGGCGTCCAGGCCCCTGGACGCCCCCATTCTTTTAATTTCCCTTTTAATTTATTTTTTGAAGAACAAAATTAAATAAAAAATAATATATTAATGGAGGCGTCCAGGCCCCTGGACGCCTCCATAAAAACAAGTATAAAAAATTAAAATGCCAGTTGGCATAAAAAAAAATAAAACAAAAATAATAAAATATATTTTTTTGGAGGCGTCCAGGACCCTGGACGCCTCCATCAACTGCCTCACGGGCGTCGCCCACCGAACGATGGTTTGTCGTGTGTGAAAAAATCTAAATTGTGGAGACGTCCAGCCAGCTGGACGCGCCCATTTCTGAATCACGAGGCGCCGCTCACAAAACCACGCGTTATGCCAAACCGCGTGCGGCCGTCGGTGGGGTTCGGTGGACCTGTTTGAGGCGTCCGGGGCCCTGGACGCCTCCACAAAAATATTCTGAAAAAATAAATAAAAATAGAATAAAATATTAGTTCGGCCTTGATGGAGGTGTCCAGGGTCCTGGACGCCTCCACCCTCCGGAGCCCTATAAATAGAGGCCCACCCCCTCAGTTCTGGGGAGCTTCTAAGAGATCCGATAGGCTGCCGAAGCCCAGAGGCTACCGGAGTCATTTCTAACCCGTGGGATCTTTTGTAGGTGGAGGTTCTGCCGGCTTCTCGGGTGCCCACGCTCGCGAGAGGAAGGTCGTCTTCATCCACCGCGCTTCCACGTCGTCCCTACGTTGCCGGAGCTCCGTCGGATTTCACCCTCGGCTCATCCAATAAGCCTTTCTTCCCCTTTTTCTCCATAGTTCTTTACATTCATCATACTGCATCCTCTATCTCCCTATATAAGGGTGCCGTCTCTTGCATACTTCTTGCATTCATCATCACATTTTCCTCCTACTCGAGTCCGAGAGGTGTTTAAAACCACACCAACCAGGTGTGTGTCAGGTCACGATCTCGTTACTTTTATTGCAAGGAATTGTTACTACACTGCCATTTTCTAATTCCGTTCATTTATTATCTATTATTTTGCAAGGGTAACCAAGGAAAGCCCTCTCCGTCAGCCGGCCGAAGGGGGAGGAAGAAGCAACCCGCCATCTCCCGCTCTTGAGGTAGGCGCGATCACTTTCTTTATTTTGGGGTCTTTTGGCCCCTGGCGATCACATCTTATTCTCGAGGCCGCGGCGAGTCACTTCCCCAATGGCCGTTTAAATTCCCGTTCTTATATTCTCTTTATATTCTGTTGTATTCTGCTCATATTCTAGAGGCCGCGGCGAGTCACTTCCCCAATGGCCGTTTAAATTCCCGTTCTTATATGTTATATTCTTATCTATTCATATTCTGGAGGCCGCGGCGAGTCACTTCCCCAATGGCCGTTTAAATTCCCGTTCTTATATATTATATTCTTATCTATTCATGTTCTCGAGGCCGCGGCGAGTCACTTCCCCAATGGCCGTTTAAATTCTCGCTCTTTATATTCTCCTTATATTCTGTTATATTCTTATCTGCTCATATTCTCGAGGCCGCGGCGAGTCACTTCCCCAATGGCCGTTTTAATTCTTGCTATTTAATTTCTGCACCATTCCCGTCCCCCCGAGGTCGCGTCGAGTCACTTCCCGCTATGGCCGTTTAACCCCCATATCTTGCTATATATTACATTTGTCCCGCTCGCCCCGCCGGAGCAATCTCCCGTGGTGGCCCCTTCCCTCTTCTCTTATTTCTGTGTTGCAGCAAACAAAAGAGGAGCCCGCGCGCTCCACGTCCTCTTCGCTTCCCGAACCGCGTGACGTCGCTCACAGATTGGCGATCACGGTGGGACCTCTACTGCTTCCTTTCGGCTACCCTTGCAAGATTCGGCACCATCCGTGCCTCTCCACCTTGGCGCCCGCGCGCGCCCCCGTTGTGCTCACGGCAGCACTGTCAGTTGTGATTGGTTGTTTGTTTATTATATGTCTGTTATTTCTGTTGTTTTCCCACTCCATATCTCTGTCAGCATTTCATTGCATGCATCCATCCCTCTTTTCTATCCTTTTTTTCCATTTTTTTTAGGATCACCCTTTCCCGGTGAAGGAAGGACTCTCCGTTTGGGAATTCCTCTCAACGGACTAGAATCTCCTACACTGGGACCTCCGTAAGTCCCCGACATCGAAGAATCTCCTCTTCGTTCACTGGGCTGGTTGTACCATTGAAGTTCCCCGGAGTTAGTCATTTCATTCGTGGTGAGACGAGAGACCCTAGCTGACACGGCGGTGAAACAAAAATAAACTAGGGTCCCTATTTTGTGTGAACTTCGGATCTCGCTAAAAACACAAAAAAAATCATCAAAATCAAAACACAAAAAAAGGCGTAAAGGCATCCACTTGTTTGATAATCTCTGCTACCTGCTTGCTAGTGTATGTTTTTGCGTTCTGGGAAAACTGTGAGCATGGCTCACGAGTCTTTTGAGGAGAACCACCCTAGTCGTGGTTTGTCAGCCGACCCGCGAGTCTATGCTATGGACTCGGGTCCTTCTCATGAGCCCTCGCATGAGGTGCAGGTTATTGCCGGGGACACGTCCCCACCACAGGATATCTCTTCCTTACTGGGCGTCCTCGCCAACACGGAGCTTACCTCTGAACAGCTCCGGGCCTTCCAGGCCATTCTGAAGGGGAAATCTGTTTCCCCCACGCCCCAGGAATCAACTCCGGCCATCGCACCTCTCCAAGAGTCCGTGCAGGCCATTCCATCTCCTTCATTGGCACAAGCCATCCAGTCTCCCTCGCTTCAAGGACAAGCGAGCCAACAACCACCCTCATTCCAGTTCCCGTCACAATCTCAAACTCCCGTTGTTCCCCACACACCGCTTCAGCCAGGGCCAACTGTCGGCGGTCCGACAGCTCCCTCTCATTCGGGTTCCCCCCTCAAGTCTCCGGGAGACAGTTTCTCCCCCAGTGGCAAGTGCCACCTTCACCTCCAGAGGAGCTCGCCCAATCGCTCCTCAATAGGTTCAATCGCATGGACGAGCAGTTTCAAAATCTGAGAAGGATGGTGGACGTGAAAGCCACCCCGGAGGTTGCTTTGCCAATCCTTCCCGTCATTCATCTTCCTCCCTCCGAAATGCCCACGTACCGCAGATACAATGGTACCGGCAACCCCTTCATTCACCTCAAGGATTTCATGTATGAATCCTCCTATTGGCAAAACGATCAGAGGTCCCTGGCATACCTCTTTCGGAGATCATTGGATGGTCCCGCGCTAGAGTGGTTCTATTCTTTGGAGCCCCGCGAGGCCGAGAATTTTGAAATAGTCCAGAGAAGGTTCTTGCAGAAATATAGGGATAGGGTCGGTCCCTCACTCTCCATTACCGACCTAGTGGCCGAAAAGATGAAGCCCGACGAGATTTTGTCCGCTATGCTGATAGATGGAGGTCTCTGGCGGAAAGAATAAGGGATACCCTCTCCGAGCCCGAACAAGTGAAGATGATTGTGTCTAATGCAACCCCACAGTTCAGACACGTCCTGGCCATGAATAAACTTACTACAATGGAGGAACTCTATGAAAGGGCCCGGTACATCCAAACCCAGTTAAAAGACTCCCCCATTATGAACATGTTTGAGTCGCCGAAGCCCAAAGTGGTCAGAAAAATAGGCGCTGGTGTCCCGGGCGGAGCCACAGAAGGGGTCGTGACAAATGAGCAAGTGGGTGCGGTCAACAATGCCAACTATGCAGTCAACCCAAGGCCTCCACAAATGCCCCGACTTCCCCTCCAACCAGGTCCTTTCCCTCTTCGTCCTCCACCCCAAAATAATCCACCCCAGGATAATATGCCTCCATTACGTCAACCCCAGCAACAACAACCACAACCTCAGCAACAACAACCACCACTTCAGTACAACCAAGTTCCACCCCCGGGGAACTATGGTCCCCAACAGCAACAAAGGAGGCCGGTCGGTCCCAAGAGAGCCTACTATCCACCATTGCCAGAAACCTTAGCAGACATTTTTAATGCCCTCATGGCATCAAACCAACTCGCCCTACCCAGAGAAAGGCCCGTGTGGCCCCCGAATGTTGATACCTCCAAATACTGCGTCTACCACAGGCAGCCAGGACACACAGTAGATTACTGCTTCCATTTCAAAGATTACATCCACGATATGAATGATGAACATCAAATAGATTGGGATGAAATGAGACGATACGTCGCGGCTCTCAAGGCTAGGAGACCTCCTCATAGGCCACAGCAGCAGTTACAACAGCAGTCAGCAGCAGCACAGCAACCACAACAACAACAACAGCTCAGCAGGCCCCACAACAACAGCCCGACATGGGCATAATCCAGAATCCATTACCGGAGCACCAACAGCCCAATCATCAGGTTAACCCCATCTCCTCCTTCCCGGAAGTCGGGAGAGAGCAGGTGTGGCACCAGGAAAGTACCTCCATTCTTTCTACCGCCAATCCTATCATCACGCAACACCCTTGCCTTGCCCGGGTAGCACCTCTCTCTCATCAACCCGCGTCAGTATCGCCTTCACCATTTCCACTACCATTACGCCCTCTCATCCGTACCCCGATCCCCTATCAACCGACACTCTCCACTACGCCTTCACACCCTCTCATCTTCTCCCACTCCCCCACTTTACCATCCACCTCTACCACATTTACCCCTACGCCTTCTAAACCCCTTATCATCCGTCAACCATACATAACCCCGTCTTTCTCCACCGTATCACCACTAATGCCTTCAAAACCACTCATTAACCATCACCCACCTCAAAATCATTGCTCGCTTCAAGCCCTACCCACTTCTACTTCGTCTCCACCTCCACCTTCCAGACCCCTTATCCTTCATAATCCGCGCGATATCCCCTCTACCTCCACCATGCCTCCACCTAACAAACCCCTCATCAGAATCCCTGCTCCCGTCATCACCCCTGCTTCATCAACCATTCCTCCACCACTACCCCTCAAACCTCTGTTAAAACCCACTGCTACCCCCACAGAGGTACAAAAGCCGCAGGCAATGGTGCTCCGGAGTGGAAGGATTTTCCACAGGGTTTTCCCCCACAACAGTCAGAATCTGAGCAATCTCAGCCAGAGAAGGATGATGGAGAACAACCAGGAAGAGCTATCCCTGGAACACAGTATGATCTATTGAAACACTTGGACAAGACGCCTGCTCGGATCTCCATCCTGGAGCTACTTCAAAGATCCACATCCCACCAGGCGGCCTTGATGGAATATCTTCAAAAAGTCATGGTTAATGAAGACCTCCCCGTGGAGAAGATTTCGACCGTCCTGACCCCAACGACACACAACCGGCCATCATGTTCCACAACTACGAGCTCGCTCCCAAGGAAGCTCGAAATATGCACTGTGCATTTCAATAAAAATTAATGGGGTATCCATAAACCCGTGTCTTGTGGACACGGGTGCGTCCATAAATGTGATCTCCATGAGCACTCTTCAGTTGTGTGGGGTCAACGAGGAACAAATAAGACCTTCCTCGATCACGGTCACGGCTTATGACAATAGCAAAAGGCCGCCGCAGGGGATGATTATTCTGAAGGCAGAACTAGGCCCCATGTCAATTCCCACGGAATTCCATGTCCTCGACATGGACCCCACATTCAAGGCTATACTGGGTCGCCCTTACATCGAAGCCATGGACGCTGTGCCTTCCACCAACCATCAGTGCCTGAAGTTTCCTTACAATGGGAGGATTATTAAAGTGGTCAGTACACCTGTCCTTCACACAGTGGATGCTATCAACACCTCTCTGCCCTCTGTTTGGCCGTCTCATCGGCCCATATTGTCACTACTGGACGTGCGTGATCATCTCACGTTCCACTAGCACCAAAGGAGCCGGTCAGGACAACCGCAACATCATGTCTCCCTTTTCACTCCAAAGGGTGGGAGATTATGAGGAACATCGGCTATCAACAGGGTAAAGGTCTGGGCGCACAGTTACAGGGTATGCTCAAACCGCCAAAGGAAATTAGGCCGAACCGTAGGTTTGGCCTAGGCTTCAAAGGACCGTTCAAGGCGGATTGGAAGCCCCTCACATGGACTCTATCAAACCACTTCAACAGAGGGCCCGTTGTTCAGATGGGAGATTACCCACGAGAAGCATATGGGGGATCACATGCTGTATATTTGGCTGAAAAATGTCCGAGGATCACCAAAAGAGGCAAGATCAAAGATCCGGAATGCGAGTGGAACAAATGGTTCGACATACGGGACATTTCCGTTGCACTGGAAAGGATGTTCTCGTCTCCGCAGCTTGAAGGACCACCATTGATCTCCGGAATACCAGAGAATATTACCACTCTTGCCAAGGTTCCAAACTATCCTCGTCCTCGCCAGAAGGACCCTGTCATCGACGGATCTTCATCCGTCCTCAACATTGCCGTCGACGGCTCATTAGCCGCCATCTTCTCCATCCACTCGTCTCAGCCTTTGCTGATATCTTCTTCCTGGGCCAGACAATTGTCTGATGATCTTCCCAGGTCCCCTTCTCTGCTTACATACCTACGCGGGCTTTTCAACCCGCGCCAGGTCTTCAACCATGATCTGCTCTATGAGCCTCACAATCCTCTAGCCATAACCACTTTTCTCTCTCCTCCAATCTCTTTTCACTGCTTTGTCATTCAAAATGAAAACGAAAAAAAAACGTCAATTTTCAAACTCCCCAACAACACATCTTCGTTGAGGAAACCTCCTACATCTCCCACGGGTGCGTACCGCCCTGCGGACCACCCGTCCAAGGTCCGATGAGCGACCTTTTCTACCCCTCCTCTGAGGGGTCTTCTCCTGTACATTCTACACCATCCTCTTCGTCTTCCTCTTCTTCTGTAAATATTGTCAGTCAATCTAGGAATGATAGGCCAAGGGTAGTACCTAGGAAGAAATCCAAGGGTAGGCAGATCCCTCGTCGATTCCTTCTGGATTTGGCCGCCAGGTGTCAGGCCCTTCTTGCCATCCCCCAGTTGTTAGAAAATCCCATCCAGCTACCGGAAATAGAATGTGAGGGCGACTGTGCATTTGATGAAGGGTATGGAGTCTACGAGATCACGGATGAAGAATGCCCCACTGAAGATGAGGGTGAAGAATATGAGGATGCGGCGGGCGCATACGCTAGTGGAATGAGGAGATTCGACGAGCCGTCAACCGCCGTAGAAGAATCCACCAAAGAAGTCAACTTGGGAACTGAGGAAGACCCTAGGATCATCCTCATAAGTGACAACCTACCACCCTCTGAAGAAGAGGCATTAATTGAGGTTCTCAAGGAATATAAGGACACGTTTGCATGGAGCTACGAGGATATGCCGGGTCTAGATTCAACCTTGGTCGAACACCGTTTAACCCTAAAACCAGGGTCCGTCTCGGTAAAACAAAGGTTAAGGCGTTTCCACCCTCAGATGGCTTTGAAAATGAAAGAAGAGGTCGATAAGCTCCACAAAGCCAGGTTCATTAGAGTCGTCCTTTATCCTCAATGGGTGGCGAACATTGTCCCGGTCATGAAGAAAGATGGGAAAGTCAGGATTTGCATCGACTTCCGGGACCTTAACCGCGCGTGTCCAAAGGATGATTTTCCCTTGCCTCACATTGATGTGTTGATCGATAACACGGCAGGATATGAGACCCTCTCATTCATGGATGGATTTTCAGGATACAATCAAATTCGTTTGGCAGAAGAAGATCAGGAAAAGACGTCATTCACTACCCCTTGGGGAACATATTGTTACGTGGTCATGCCGTTTGGGTTAAAGAATGCTGGAGCTACTTACCAAAGAGCTATGATGGCCATATTTCATGACATGATGCACATATATCTGGAAGTGTATGTGGATGACTTATTGGTGAAATCAAGGACCAGGATGGAACATCCAGAAGTTTTGGCTAAGGTCTTGCAGAGGTCAAGGGAGTTCCAATTGAAAATGAACCCGAAAAAGTGTGTGTTTGGTGTGTCGTCGGGTAAATTGCTGGGGTTCATTGTGAGTAAAAGAGGGATCGAGATAGATCCCGACAAAGCTAAGGCTATCAGGGATATGCCACCTCCCAAGAATTTGAGGGAAGTCCGAGGTTTAATCGGGAGGTTGCAGTTTATTCGTCGGTTTGTGTCCCAACATTCACAAAGGTGTAGACCTCTCTACGAGTTGACCAAGCCAGGAGTAGAATTCCACTGGAATTCTAAATGTCAGAAAGCTTTTGAAGGGTTGAAGGAATATCTGGCTAGTCCACCCGTTCTCATTCCACCCAAACCAGAAAAACCTCTGATCCTTTACGTCTCAGTCTTGGATGACTCCGTGGGAGCCGTCCTCGCACAAGCTGATGAAGAAGGCAAGGAACGGGCAACCTATTACTTGTCCAAACTTCTCAATCCCTGTGAGCAGAAGTACACCGTCATGGAGAAAACCTGTGCTGCCCTCGTTTGGGTAGTGCAGAAATTGAAGCACTACTTCTTGGCTCATGAGGTCCACTTGATTGCTCGAATGAATCCTATCAAATTCCTTCTGGAGAAATCCGTCCTTACGGATAGGCTAGCACGCTGGCAAAGTTTTCTCTCTCAGTTCGACATCACCTACATCCAGCAAAAGGCGATTAAAGGCTATGCCATAGCCGAGCATCTCGCTCACCATCCTCTTCCCAAGTTCGATCCCGTCCAATCAGAGTTTCCAGATGAGGAACTAATGTCCGTCAACCAATCAGAGGAGCCAATGTGGACGCTATATTTTGATGGAGCTCTGAATTCTCAAGGGAGAGGAATCGGCATCGCCCTCCTGTCGCCTGAAGGCCTCACATTCCCAATGGCATACCAGCTCAAATTTCCAGTCACCAACAATATAGCCGAATATGAAGCTCTTCTAGCTGGCCTAGAACTCGCCCATTCTTTTCGTATCACTGAGTTGCGAGTCGTAGGTGATAGTCAACTTATCCTTCGCCAGGTGCTCACTAAATATCGCACTCGCGATCCCAAACTCAAGCCATACCAAGAACTCACTGCTGCCTTTGCCAAACTGTTCACAAAACTGATCTTTGTTCATGTCCCTCGTCATCAGAATATTCTCGCCGATGCCCTCGCCTCGTTGGCATCATCCATAAGGTTCCCTCTAGGAAGATGGTTTAAGTCCATTTCCATCTACAAACTTCACGCCCCTGCAATCGATGATGCTTCCTACGTAAATATCAAAGACAGGATAGCAAGAAAGATCCTGCAGGAAGATATCCTTGAGAAGAGGGAGATCATGTTGGCAGAGGCCGAAGAAGAACTGGCTGATGAAGAGAAACCATGGTTCTATGAAATCGTCAAATACTGCCAAGATCAGTCTTATCCTGAAGGGGCCACCACAGAGGACAAGAAAGCCATAAGAAGGGTGGCTCAGAAATATACATTGGTTGGAGGTCTACTCTATAGGAGGAGCCTTACTGGTATTCTGTTAAGATGTCTTGGTGACGATGAGGTTTGGAAATGTGTAGAGGAGACGCACTCGGGTGTGTGCGGTGGCCACGTGAATAGTCAGATGCTCGCCAAGAAGATCATTCGCCAAGGCTTTTATTGGCCCACTATGGAAGAGGATTGTGCTGTCTATGTCCGTAGGTGTGTCAAGTGTCAACTTCACGCCGATAAAATCCATTCACCATCTTCCTCACTTCATCCAATATCCTCCCCGTGGCCTTTCTCCATGTGGGCATTCGACATCATTGGTCCCCTAGGTGATCCCAATTCCCTCACCAAGCAGAAATCTTTCATCCTTACTGCGACGGAATACTTCACCAAATGGGCCGAAGCCGAAGCTTACGCGGAAATCAAGGCGTCAACAGTCTGCAAGTTCATCATGAAGAACATCCTCGCCAGATTCGGCGTCCCAAGCACGATCGTCACCGACAATGGGCCACAGTTCATTTCTCAGGACCTACAGGACCTCTGCAAAAGGTACGCAATTGCATTGCATCATTCATCGCCTTATTACCCACAAGGTAACGGCCAAGCGGAGGCCACCAATAAAACATTGCTCAAAATCATCAAAAAAACCTGCGAGTCTAGTAAGTTTTCAGACTGGCCAGAAAAACTTATCGAAGCCCTATGGGCCTATCGCACTTCAATCCGTACCCCCACCGGGCAGACTCCATTTGCCCTTACTTATGGTATGGAAGCGGTAGTCCCGTACGAGACTCTGATCCCTTCTCTCAGGGTACAATTGGACGAGGAATTTCCCCTCGACGATCGTCGTAATTCACTCCTCGCCCAGTTGGAACTCTTGGATGAGAAGCGGCTGGCCGCTGCCGAACACGCGCGTGTGTATCAAAATAGACTCGCTCGCTTTTACCAAAAGAAAGTCGTTGAGAGAAAATTCAAAGTCGGTGAGATGGTCGTAAAAAGAATTTTTGTCAAACCTGGAGGGCCGCGTTCTAAGCTCCAACCCAATTGGGAAGGACCATTTGTAATTCAAGCCGTGTACCCTGGCAACGCCTACAAGCTAATCAACGCCGAAGGGACCGAGTTATCCCACCCTTGGAATGGGCTTTATCTTAAGAAATACTACCCTTAGCACAAAACAAAAAAAATGATGAAAAGATAAAAAACATCAAAAACAAAGAAATATTGAAAACCACTAAAAATATGGAAAATTCAAAATGCCGATGCCTGGCAGTCACCATGTAGTTAAGTCCCTGCATCTAACCTTCATGTTAGGATAGGGCCCATTAAGGCTTGGTAGGCACCGGGTCTTGGTTTGCCAGAACCGTGGAGATCCCTGTCCGGCCACGTCGGCCTATGCTCGCTCGAAGGAAGCTAACATGTGCTCACTTATGTATTTTATTCAAAAAAGTCGGTAGCATCACCTACGGTGGGGCCCCACCCAGAAGATCTCCGGAAGCTGTAATCTTTATTCTTTTCTCTTCGACCAAATGAGACAGTCGGCGCCCTTAAAACGCTGAGCATGAGAAACCGAAACTCAAACCCCAAAGGCAAGAGTAGGATCCATTTCCTCGAGCATCGATCAGAGCACGAGAAGAGGGCAGTGTCCCCGCAGGCATACGAAAAGGGAGCCCACAAACGTCAAACGACTATATCTCCCTCACAAAAAGAAATACAAAATCAAAATCAAGAGAAAAGCCTGGTCGTGACCGTGCCTGTTGCGATAAACGGAACCCCTCAAAGCAAAAGTCTGAATCCACAAAAGGGGCCGTGGAATGTAAATGCTCGAGATTTGGTCCGAAGTTGTCCGAAAGGAAAGAGTTAATGGGCCCTTATTCGCTCGCCGGGTTAACGGCTTTGCCGGTCCTCTCAGGAGGTTTATCCCCTACACTCTTCCTTCTCCCTCTAAAGATGAAGGTTCGATGGAGTTTCTGAAGGGTGAAAACTGCCTAGGGTCTGCGACCTTATTTTAATATACACATTTGGTTGCCTACTTTGAAAAGCAAAAGCTATCGCTGCGAAGGAGTCTCCGTGTTTCTGGCTGGTCAAGACCCCTGTTTACCACCTTGATGTCTTCTTGTTTAACCTCGGGCTTAGGCCAATGCAAGCGCGTCACCTATGGGTGCGACGGCGTCTGATTCCGGGTCAGCGTCGCGCGGTTGGTCGTTAGGGTTCCAGGGTGTTCCATCATATACCATCTAGAGTTGTGAGGAAACAGACCCGGGTCGGGCAAATCATTTACCTCAAACATCTTTTGGGTGAATCCCTGTGGTCGGAAGCGACTGGGAGCCTAAGCATGGCATGACGGTATTGTCATCAGGGTAAGTCTTAGCCGGCGGGATCATCATTCGAGGGGTCTAGAGGCCCAAATCAACCTAGATGTGCACTTAGGATACCTGGGAGGTTAGTAAGAAACCCCTGTCTCACGTAGGTTAGGTGCCATTTGGGTGCTTGCCAGGCGTTAGCAAAAAAAAATTGAAATGATAAAAACAACAAAAAAATGGAAAAGAGAAAATGTACATATTTGCAAACAAAAAAATCTTTTTTATGATAAAACAAAAAAATGCCAAATATAAAAAAGAAAACAAATCAATTTTGCATGATTGCATTTGCGTGCAGCATCTCACTTTTAATACCGCTTGCATTCGTGTGCTTGCCTGTCGCATTTATCATCACCGCATCTTTCCCTTGCCTTCGTTAAATAAAGGCTTGGCCCCTTGACCAGTTATCAAGGACAGTCACAGTGACCATTTGCTTATTGAGCAAGGGGCCAAGTCAGAACAGAAATTCTGATTTGTTTGTTTCAGTGATATGTGCAGGGATTCAGGCAACAGAAGCAAAGGTGAAAACCAAACAAACCGAACCTTGTATTTTATTCCAAAAACAAAAAAATTACATCAAGTTCCGCCCTCTCTCTCTGCATTACTCGTCCCACTACTCTCCGGGCAAAACGCTCTCAAAGGTGCTACCCAACTACGAAAAGCGGTACTCCTACCGCTCTGTACTCCCCTTCCTATTCCCACACCCCGGCATTGATCCACGGAAGCAGCAGAGAAGCTACCAACACGAAAGCCGCGCTCTCGTGCTCTTCGGTAGCGCTCCTCACCATCTCTCAGCCACTGTTCAGCAAGACCAAGGCTGATTCGGAGTTCGAATAGTTGGGCCTCCATGGCCCTTCGTTCCTCCCTTTCAGTCAATCTGTTGGCTCTTTCTCTCTCTGCGTCTCTTTCTCTCTCTGCACGTTCTCTCTCGCGGTCTTCCCTCTCCAACTGGAGAGTGATCCTCAGTTCCACGCATCCCTAGAGAGTCGTCATCAGGATGACGCCGCAGTTCCCTCTCCAGTTCTGCTATCCTAGCCTCCTTCTGCGCAGCTTGGGCAAGCGCTTCTTCCGTCTCCTTTTCCTGCCGAGTGTACCATCTCAGATACGCGATAAGGCGTAAACAAAGAGAACTCAACACTGAAACTTTTACCTGTATACAGAGCATCCCTTCTGCCTCCGCAGCACGCTGCGTGGCATGAGCAAGTTGCTCATGAAGCAAGTCAAGTTCTGAGGTGGGAATCCACAAGCTGGAAGAGGCACCACCTACTCCCATCGCTGGGGAAGCCGCGCCAATCTGGGCATGCTACGACCGCGTGAATTAGCAGCCAACATCTGGAATCTGGGGTTTTAATTAGGAACGCACTGTACACCTACCAAGGCGCTCGTAGCTCCGCGGGCATCGCCCAACCGTTGCTCCATCTCTGCCAAGCGAGTTCGTAAATTCGCTATCATGGTATCACGGATATCCTGCAGCCATACGAGTCAGCATTTCCACCAGAAAACCAAAAAGGGAGAAAGAAGAAAAGAGAAAAAGGGGAAACCTACCTCCACAAGTCCCCGGGGTTGGAACCGCTCTGCGTACTTTGTCCTATATAGACGCAAGTAGTCCTCGCTATCCCGCGCCTGTGATTCTACAATCGTGCCACCCCATTGCCAGTCTTCGTACTGTTCAGGGAATCGCACGCGCCAGTCAATGCAGGTCGCCGGTCCTCGCGTCTTTCTCCCGACACGAGGTGGCGCAGCTGAATCCACCCATTCTGAGCCAGTCCTAAAGTCCTCATAACCAATCGTAGCCGAAGCGGCTCGATTTCATTCAGGCAGTGCATCCACAATTCCCGTCCGAACCGGGCACGACTTGCTAGAACCCACGGCTGGTCGGCATCGACCATGTCTGAGTAGGGTCTCCAGTTTACCATCGCTGCAGGGAACTCCTGTAGCTCCCGCCTTAGCACCATCAGTTGGTAGGTTAGGGGTGCCGCACTCATGATGGGTTCCCACCGCCTGGCTAGCGGCACCATCGCGGGTCGCCAATGCCGAGCTCTCCCCATGGGGAGGTAATAATAGCTCCACAGCTGCTCGGCGCAGGTCATCAGTACCTTGCAAAAACAACAAAAAAAATACAAAACAAGCAAAACCAAAAATACCTGGATGAATGGTGTGAAACCACTCACAGTCATCTCACGGTCCGCTTCTTGGAACAGACCTGCAAACAAGTGCGCCAGCATGGCAGCTCCCCAGGCATAGTATCCTACTCTTTCAAGGTCTGACAGCAGCTCCAGGAAGCGACATTGGATACCGTCCCCTTTCGAGCTCAGTACCAATCTCCCCAAAAGGAAGAGGAGAAATCTCCTCAAATCTATGTTGCATCTTTCCCAGTTGCCGAAATCTGTGCAGTACACGGCACGGCATCCTATTTCCATCCTTTCCATGAACTCTTCTGAGGATTCATCGTCCCGCCGACGAGTGTCGGTGAGCCCTAATGCATCCATGAGGGACGCCCTAGCTACCGACCTATTTTTCCGACCATCTAGGTCCAAACCCAGTAGCTTCTGGGCACCTTCTCGGTAATCCGCATAAGTGACCCGGTCACTGCCTCGCCCTCCACCTTCAGGCTTGTGATCCGGACCACATCCTCCAAGCTGGGCATCATGTGCCCCCAGGGCATCAGGAATGCCCGACTCACTGGGTCCCATCTCTCACACAAGGCTTGGATCAGGACCAGGTCGAGCTGGATCGGCTCGATCCGAAGAAAGGTGCCAAAACCCATCACGTCTAGCCTGGCCTTCTGAAAATCTGGGAGACCTCGGTATGCTGCCACTACCAACTCCCATGAGATCTGTGATTTCATCACACTCTACGCATGCAGGGAATGGAGAGGAGGTTTGGTCAGAAAGAAAGGAAGAAAAAAGAATGGAAAAAAGGGCAGGAAAACTTGGCTTACGAGTTGTGATTGGGCCCTTTCGCTGAAGTGCCCTTCGAGGTCCGAAAGCCTCCTGGAACTACTACCACTGGACCTGCTTCTCTTCGAGGAGTGGGAAGATTCGCCCTCCATCCAACTCTCAGAATTTTGAACTCCTCCTCTCCCGTGAGAACTTGTGCTCCTCGAGTTAGCTCTCGATATACCTGGGAGGATAAAAGGGACAAGAATTTATAGAAATGGAAGGAGTGCAGGCCAAGATTGCCTCCATCACCTTTAATGATAGCCCTCGCGATGAGGCACCTGCCATGCGGTCCCGTGTGTCACTTCACCGCTCGCACAGGGTGATTGATTGGACGAAGAATATGACGACTAGCACCCTATGTTGTCTAGGGATACCCTATCATGTTTTGGAGGACGCCCGCAAAATTTGACACAACATCCGGGAAAAGGGACTAGGGCCGTCATTATTGACTTCGACGGCAGATTCCTGTGGAAAATGGTCACAACAAGACGCGATTCTCCGCTCGGGGCGGAGTCTCGGCAGACCCATCACATGGGAACAGTGCAAAGGAGGAGAAGTGTAGGGAAGAAGGAACGCACAAGAGAACAAACAAGCAGCAGAAAATCAAATCACTCCCTTCATAATTCTACATGAGCTGTCAAAAACATCATAAACATAAGGAGGAGGCGAGTCCACCAGCTCGCCGATCCTCACCATCACTCATCTCTCTGGGCGCTCCCCTCCTCTCCCCTGAGGTGCGGGTCCCTCAGAAGCCTCTGGGATCCTCGTGCAGCAGCACCTGCCTCGCCTCTTGGCGCCTGCTCCGCAGCAGTGACTCGCTGCTCCTCCCCTGGCGTGGCGAAGAAGCCACTAGCGGCAAAGCGACCGGACTGGCGGAGTCGCTCCCCGAACTCTCGCGCTCTCTCGTAGCGCGTCTCCATCCCTCCTAGCCTCTGCACGACGGCCTGAAGGCCCAGCTGGAGCTCCCTCACTTGGGCCTCCAAGGCCCTCCTCTCGGTCTGATCCCGCTGTCGCTCGGACCTTCTCTCGGCTTTCTCTCTCTCTGCCTCTCTCCTCATCATCTGCAGAAGAACCCTTAACTCCAGGATGTCTGGAGAAGGCCTCTCCTCACCACGATGCCGCAGCTCCGCTACAGTCGCCACCCAGGCATCACGCTCCTCTTCCGCCCGGGTCGCGCGGGCCACCGCACCGGCAAGTTGTTCCCGGAGGGAGGCAATCTCGAGAAAAGGGGCCGAGGAACTGGAAGATGCGCCACCAATCATCCCCGCCGTCGCTGTCTGCTGGGCACGCTGGAACAAAATAAACAACGGCCGTCAGTGAAACTCCAAAATCTGAAGATAAAAGTGCGGCACGTAACTTACCAGGAGCGACAGCTCATGTTGAGCGACGGCCAGCTGCCGCCTAGCCTCTGACAGTTGGGCGCGCGAGCCGCCGATGCCACGCGTGTCCCCAGCTTGGGGAAGCCCCGCATAACTCTCTCTCTGCCGCCGCAGGAAGTCGGCGCTGTCCTGCACCAATACACTCCCTTGCTGTCCAGGGAGACGTACGTGCCAGTCCTCGAGCCTCGCCTTGCCGCGACTCTCCCTCCTGACGCGGCTCGGCTCGTCCGCACTCGCCCACTCATCGGCCAGGCCCAGGGTCCTCGCCATGTCCTGCACCAAGGAAGGAGGACCTCGCATCATAACAAAGAACGCGTCCCCTGTCTAGGACGCGTCCATCACTTGAGTGCAACACTCGCCGAACCCTTTCCCCCTCGCACGCCTTGCTTCAAAACTCAAAATGGATCAAAGAGGAAGAGATTGGAGGACCTACCAGACCGTGTTCACCTCCCTCCGCGACATCGGGCCCCTCGGGTCCCTCGGGGGCCCGAAGCGGCCCTTCCTCCTCCATAGACGCCGTTCCGTGCTCTGGCGCGTCCCTCCTTGGGCGAGGGGTCCCGCGTCCCTCTCCACCTTCACCATGGTCGGGCCCACCGAACTCCATCGATCAAAAGAGGAGGAAGACGAAAAAGGGGGCAAGCGAGTTTCGGCGGAAGGCGGGCTCGTTTGCGGGTAAGGCACGGGAGAAGAAAGGCCACCCGACGCTTTAAATTTGAATTCAAGGATTAAGACGCGTCCTCGCGCCTGGACGCGCCCAAAAAGGGAGAAAGGAACATAATCCCCCCGTGCAAAGTAGTTCCCTTCTGTCCAGGGCAAAAGTCTCGTGAAGCGTAAACAACGTGGTGCAAAAGAAAGTGCGGGAAAGAAAAGGGCACGCCACACGAAATCCATTTCATATAATAGTCAAAGTACATCATACAGTGAGAAGGGTGACGTGTACAAGCAACTCTCTAACTCTCGCTGCCACCCTCCTGGTCATCTCTCTCCTCCCTCCTCTGCCGGGGATCCCTAGGGGGCCTCTGCGAACCCTGAGAAGCCGTGCTCGCCTCGCCCTGCGGTGGCACTCCAGCCTCGAAGGCGCGACGACGCTCCTCGGCCGAAGAAACCAGATAGCTGCCCATGGAAAAAGAACCAGACTGACGAAGTCGCGCCCCGCGTTCCTTCGCCCTCTGGTACCGCTCCTCGCTCTCCCGAAGCCTCCCCTCCGCCGTGCCGAGACTCAATCGGAGCTCCAGCAGCTGGGCCTCCAGAGCCCTCCTCTCGGTCTGATCCCGCTGTCGCTCCTCCCTCTCTCTCTCCCTCTCCTCTCTCTCTCTCACCGCCTCCCTCCTCGACAGCTCGAGGGCGATCCGCAGATCCAGCACGTCACGAGGGAGCTCCTCAGCCTCCCGTCGACGCTCCTCCTCCAGCTCCACAATCCGGGCGTCACGCTCCGCCACCCGAGCGTCGCGCTCCTGCTCGGCACGAACAGCACGCGCCAGGGCCTCTCGGATCTCGGCCACCTGTCAAAGCACGCATGCACCGTAAGAGAACAGTGATAGAAGGAGAGCAGCCAGAAGGAGAGTCGAGGTCAGGCTAACACTCACTCGAGCCTCGCGGTCACGCTCGGCCTCCTCAGCCCGAGCCACCGCATACGCCAGCTGCTCCTGGAGGGCAGAAACCTCCGGAGGAGGGCCCCGCGAACTGGAACCCGCTCCACCAGCCATCCCGGCTGCCGCTGTCTGGTGGGCCCGCTGAAACACAGAGCGAACGACAGTTAGAGGCCAAGCATCAAAAATCCAGGTCACAAAAAATGCATCGCATAAACTCACCAGGATCTCCAACTCCTGTCGGATGGCCACCAACTACCGCCTGGCGTCCGCCAACTGGGCCCGCAGGTCGGCGATCATGTTGTCACGAGCATCCTGCATTGCACATAAGTTAGTGCCACATGCATATACATATAGAAGGGTGAAGCATTTTCATTTCACTTACCCCTGCCATACCACCAAGGAAGAGGCGGTCCCCGTACGTAGCCCGGTACCGTCTCAGGTAATCAGTACTGTCCTGTACATGGGACACCACTGGGACCCCGCCCTGCTGCCAGTCCTGGTACTGTGCTGGGAAGCGCGTACGCCAGTCCACAATCTTCGCCTTCCCCTTGGTCTTCCGCCCGATGCGGGCCGGCTCATCTACATCAACCCACTCCTGGGCTAGCCCCAATGTCCTCATAACCAGCCTCAGCCGAAGCGGCTCGATCTCGTTCAGGCAATGGACCCACACGTCCCGCCTGAAACGAGGAAGACCCGCTACAACCCAAGGCTGGCCAGCGTCGCCCATGCCCAGGTAGGGTCTCCACACCACCTGCATCACCATACATACATCATGTTAGTTACCATTCAGTCACATGCATAAACACAAAAAAATCATACGCATCATACCATGGCCTCGGGATACTCGCTCAGCTCCCGACGAAGTGACGCCAGCTGGTAGCTGTGTGGTGCCGCTACCACGACCGGCCTCCACTGTCGCGCTAGAGGAACGGCTCTCCTGTTCCCCTGCCTGGCCCTCCCCATCGGGAAGTAGTAATAACTCCACACCTGCATCCATCATACATCATTAGCACGAGTAATTGCATATTTAACTACGGTAAAATGCATAAATAAATTGTGTACCTGGAGAAAAGGTGCGAAGCCGCTGACTGTCGTCTCCCTCTCTGAAGTCTGGGAGAGATCAGCAATCAAATGGGCAAGCAGAGCCGCTCCCCACGCGTAGTGCCCCACTCTGTCAAGGTCCGCCAGGATCCCGAGGAAGCGGCAGTGGATGCCATCCCCCTTCGTCCCCAGCAGAAGGCGGCCCAAGAAGAAGAAAAGAAACCTCCGGAGGTCTAGGTCCACCAGCTCCCGCTCGCTCGGGTCCTGGGTGAAAGCTGCACGGGCATCTCCCTCCAGTCGTGCCAGAAACTCCGCTCCAGTCTCGCTAACCCGCTGGCGCGGGTCGACGAATCCGAGCGCCTCCATAATCTCCACTCGGCCAACTACCCTGCTGTCTCTATCAGTCACGCTCGTCTCTAACCACAGCAGGTCCAGGGCACTCTCTCGGTAGTCGGGGTAGGTGACCCCACTCACCGCCTCTCCGTCCACCCGTAGCCCGGTGATCCGAGCCACGTCCTCCAGTGACGGCACCATGTGCCCCCAGGGCATCAGAAACGCCCGGCTCGGCGCGTGCCACCGCTCCCTCAATGCCTGGATAAGAGGAAGGTCGAGCCGAAAGGGCTCGATCCTAAGGAAAGCTCCAAAGCCCATGGCGTCCACACGCGCCCTCTGAAAGTCTGGCAGCCCACGGTATGCTGCCACCACTAGGGACCAGCTGATCCGGCCCTTCATCACGCCCTGCACACCACAAAACCAACAAAGAACACATCAGCATCATGAATAGTAATAAACAATAACACTGTATATACTACTTATTTATTTTATTTTATTTTTATTTTAAAAAATATTTATGTTTTTTTGGAGGCGTCCAACACCCTTGGACGCCTCCTTTACATTTTCTTTATTTTATTTTAGAAAAACCCAAAACCAAAACAAAAATAAATAAAATATATATATATTATCATGGAGGCGTCCAAAGCCCTGGACGCCTCCTTATTTTTAATTCTATTTTTATTATTTACGTAAATAAATAAATAAAAAAGAAAAAAAGAAAATGTGGAGGCGTCCAGGCCCCTGGACGCCTCCTTCCCTCACTCCCGGCCCTCACCACTGTCTCTCGTCCGCCTATCCAGCCTATTAAACCAACAGATTGAAGTTCTAAGAGCTTACCGGGTCGTGATCGTCCTCTGCCGCGTCGCCAGCATCCATTGCAGCCTCCACGGCCAAAGAGGAGCCTCCTCCTCCGCGGCAATCTCCTCCGCCGCAGCAGCCTCCTCGGCATCGTCCCTCAGCCTCCTCGGACGACGAGCCCGTCGTTTGCGCTTCTCTCCACCCTGGCTCGGGCCTCCTTGCTCCATTGGGACGAAGAATGGGTCGTCTGGATTGACTGGGTCGTTTGAATGAACAGTAAATGAGCAAAGGGGGGAGGCCCCCCCATATATATAGAATCACTTTCTTTGGGGCGTCCAGGCGCCTGGACGCCCCCACCTTTTTTTATTTTTTTCAAAATTCAAAAACTTAGGGGCGTCCAGGCGCCTGGACGCCCCCAAAACAAAAAACAAAAAAATAAAAAATAAAAAATAGGGGCGTCCAGACCCTGGACGCCCCCAAAACAAAAAACAAAAAAATTATAAATAAAAAATTAGGGGCGTCCAGGCCCCTGGACGCCCCCATAATAAAAATTTCAAAAAAATATAATAAAAGAAAAAAAGATAAGAGTATGTATATAATCCAAACAAAAGAAAAAACACAAAGAAAAAGAAAAACCACAAAAAAGATAATAATAATTAAGGGGACGGGGGTCCAAAACATCCATGCCAGATTTTATTCCATCAGAGAAGCAGAATGAGCTACATCAGGGGCTTAGGCGCCTTAGGCCTTAACTTCCCCAGTTCGGTTACATAAGCCCTCCACAGCTCGCATTCTTCCCCCACGTGCGCTAAGGCCTTTCCCGCAACACTTGTCTTCCAGGGTGCTTTGACGGCCTTCGCTTCCTTCGCATCCGCTTCAGTACCCAACTCTCTCTTCTTCAAAGGAACGATGCCAGTCGGTAGTGGGAACGAATGGCGTGGAATGCCGACCTGGAGGCAGCACCGATGCGCGTTATAAAGGACGAACTCGGTCGCACCGATCAGTTGGAGATCAACTTCAGAGAAGGCCTCATGAGGAGATCAAGCGAAAGCAAACATGCCGGTGCGCAAGTAAAGAAGCCTTGTGTCACGGTGCGGAAGTGAGACCGCCAGTCTTCACGTTTCTTCAGCCACGGAACGCGGTTCACTACAGTACCACCGAAGCCTAACACGTCGGCTATGTGATGAAGAGGGCTTTGTTGGAAGAGCTTCGAAGCAGTTGGCATTCCCTCGCGGTGGTCGAATTTGAAGTGCAAATCAAGCCAGCAATTCAAGACAAGTGCGCAACCAAAAGGAGGCTTACCCATGCTCGAGGCAGTAAGGCCACTATAAAGGTAGGCAAGGACAGCGGGTCCCACCCTCTTTCCACGCCAGATCCCGCAATAGCACTTAGTTGGTCTTCCTCCACCATGTTGTCGGTATAAGGAAACAAGAGAGCACCCGCCAGACAAATGGTGAACCCTTCATGATTCCCTCCAAATAGTCATCGTCTGGTGACCCTCTCAGGGCGTCCATGACCCACTCCGCGAGCTTTTGGAGATCGATCCCCTTTTGAGTACGACCTTTCGGGCTGCGTCGGGCGGCATGAAGCTTCCAAGGACGCTTTCGGAAGTCCCCCGTGTCAGCATCCGCATAGCCTTCACCTTCCCGTCACTCTTGAATTTCTTCAATCCGAGCAGAAGTTCCACCTCCTCGAGGAGGATGGTCACCTCGAAGGTCGGGAAGATAAAAGTGTGGGTCTGGGGATGCCAGATCTCCACTAGTGCGCCCATAGCCGCCCAGTCCATACGAATCTTCTCGTAGTGTTTGGCGTGAATAAGGAGCCCCTGCAGATGCCACTTCGAGAGTATGGCCCTCATGCCGATGGAGATGTTGGAAGTTAGCTTTGAAAGCCATGGCAGTTTGGAAAACTTCCTCGGGCCTGGGAAGAGTGGATATGGCTGGAAGAGAAAAGAAAGAAGAAGAAATGAAGGAAGTAAGAAGAAGGCTCACGTGGAGAAATTTGAAAAGAATCAGCTTACCATATGCGACATGATCGTCCCACTCAGATGACCCTCGAGGTCGGAGAGTCGCCTGATCTCGCCGCTAGGCCTGCTCCTCTTCATAACGCGGGAAGACTCTCCTTCCATCCTGAAATCTCTAGATTCTCCTCTCCTTCCTCTCCTGAGCTTCCAAAACCCACCTTGGTGCATTTGAATGAACTAGCCTAAGGGGAGTTCTTATAGGAAGGGTAGGGCGCTACAGGACGGAACATGTCACATCAGCTGGTCAATGTCAGGATTTTGGCTAGATCTCCTTTCCATTGTGGTGCGATTCTGTATGATTCTGCTACTTTCTGATGTTGCTAACCTTTGCTAGTCTGTGCAGGTTTTACTAACGGACGTCTTTGTCCTGTCTCCTGTCCCACCTTTCAATGGTTGGTCCCACCATGTCATGCATCATAGTATATGATACCTACGCTACTAGAACATGTCAAGGACCTTGCGACCCGAACGAATCCGGGATTTGAGTTCCCCTTCAACAAAAACAGTGATGATCCCGAAGAATTTGGGTTGTACGGATAGGCCGTTAACTTGTGGTAGCATGGGGACGACGGTTCCATTCAGTGAGTTGGTGCGCGGATAAACGGGCCCCAGCCCAGTGTCGCTCACCGGATCGGTATCCTGACCCATTCTTAACAAGTTGACAATATTATCCTTGGCTATTTTCTATTTTAGTTTGTTTTAAATTTTTCTTTAAGCCCAGCATGCATTCATATAGGACTTTGATTTATTGCGGAAGATCATTCAAGTGATTCGATTGCGAAAGCCGCTGTGCTTCAATTCTTACAAATATGAGATATTCCACTCCGAATGAAATACTGAGTTTCCTTGAAACGGCCCTACGCTTGCTCTTCCAAAGGAGACCCTTGTTTGGACAGACCCTCAGATATTCCTTTACTTTTTACCTTGCTTGACCCACCTTGGCCGCAGCACTTCCACATCGGTTGGTAACCGCTCCCCAAAGGTGAAACCTGCAGGTTTATGACCCAGGTACTTCCACACCGAGAAGTTGGTCTCCTTTATTTTCGTGCCTGAGTGCACATCTCACCCTCCCTTATTTGATCTCCGTCCAAGCAACCGTCAAGACTTGAAAGACCTCCTTCAAGGTCGCCTCATTGAAACTTCAGGAAAGATTCCAGACAGTAACGTCAAAAGCGTGTCTCATCACACCTTGGCATCAACTTATCAGTCCGCTCCCACTTCATTTCACTCCACTTCGATACCATTCCACTACGTGTCGCTCCCTTGCAAAGCAGACGCCAAGGCGGGGCAGCTGTAGACACGCCATTCCTAGACGTCTCCTGAGAAAGTTCTCATATTACTATACAACGCCCCGCAACGGCTTCCGCGTTTTGAAATCACTTGAGTGCTTCCTTTTCTTGAGTATCTTCTCGCCCTTTTCGGCATCCGGAATCGTCTCGTCACGCATTCGGACGGCTTCAACACCAGTCAGACCGCATCAGGAGGTTCCGGAACCAGGAAGGGGTGTCCTGTCGGGGCGGCCGCCAACGCCTGAAATGAGGACCCGGTTGGGTCTTTATGGGGGCGTCCAGGCCCCTGGACGCCCCCATTCTTTTAATTTATTTTTAAAGCACCAAAGCAAAATAATAAATAATATAATAATGGAGGCGTCCAAGACCCTAGGACGCCTCCATAAAAAACAAATATAAAAAAAAATATATATATGCCAGTTGGCATAAAAAGACAAAACAAATAAAAAATAATAGTTAATGGAGGCGTCCAGCTCCCGGGACGCCTCCATAAAAAACAAAATATAAAAATATAATGCCAGTTGGCATAAAAACAAAACAAAAAAATAAAATAATATATTTATGGAGGCGTCCAGGCCCCTGGACGCCTCCATCAACTCCCTCACGGGCGCCGCCCACCGAACGACGGTTTGTCGTGTGTGAAAAAATCCAAATTATGGAGACGTCCAGCCAGCTGGACGCGCCCATTTCTGAATCACGAGGCGCCGCTCACAAAACCACGCGTTGTGCCAAACCGCGTGCGGCCGTCGGTGGGTTCGGTGGACCTGTTGGAGGCGTCCGGGCCCTGGACGCCTCCACAAAAATATTCCAAAAAAATAAATAAAAATAGAATAAAATATTAGTTCGGCCCTGATGGAGGTGTCCAGGGTCCTGGACGCCTCCACCCTCCGGAGCCCTATAAATAGAGGCCCACCCCCTCAGTTCTGGAGGAGCTTCTAAGAGATCCGATAGGCTGCCGGAGCCCAGAGGCTACCGGAGTCATTTCTAACCCGTGGGGTCTTTTGTAGGTGGAGGTTCTGCCGGCTTCTCGGGTGCCCACGCTCGCGAGAGGAAGGTCGTCTTCATCCACCGCGCTTCCACGTCGTCCCTACGCTGCCGGAGCTCCGCCGGATCTCACCCTCGGCTCATCCAATAAGCCTTTTCTTCCCCTTTTTCTCCATAGTTCTTTACATTCATCATACTGCATCCTCTATCTCCCTACATAAGGGCGCCGTCTCTTGCATACTTCTTGCATTCATCATCGCATTTTCCTCCTACTCGAGTCCGAGAGGGGTTTAAAACCACACCAACCAGGTGTGTGTCAGGTCACGATCTCGTTACTTTTATTGCAAGGAATTGTTACTACACTGCCATTTTCTAATTCCGTTCGTTTATTGTCTACTGTTTTGCAAGGGTAACCAAGGAAAGCCCTCTCCGTCGGCCGGCCGAAGGGGGAGGAAGAAGCAACCCGCCATCTCCCGCTCTTGAGGTAGGCGCGATCACTTTCTTTATTTTGGGGTCTTTTGGCCCCTGGCGATCACATCTTGTTCTCGAGGCCGCGGCGAGTCACTTCCCCAATGGCCGTTTAAATTTCCCGTTCTTATATTCTCTTTATATTCTGTTATATTTTGCTCATATTCTCGAGGCCGCGGCGAGTCACTTCCCCAATGGCCGTTTAAATTCCCGTTCTTATATGTTATATTCTTATCTATTCATGTTCTCGAGGCCGCGGAGTCCACTTCCCCAATGGCCGTTTAAATTCCCGTTCTTATATGTTATATTCTTATCTATTCATGTTCTCGAGGCCGCGGCGAGTCACTTCCCCAATGGCCGTTTAAATTCCCGCTCTTTATATTCTTCTTATATTCTGTTATATTTTATCTGCTCATATTCTCGAGGCCGCGGCGAGTCACTTCCCCAATGGCCGTTTCAATTCTTGCTATTTAATTTCTGCACCATTCCCGTCCCCCCGAGGCCGCGGCGAGTCACTTCCCCTATGGCCGTTAACCCCATATCTTTCTATATTACATTTGATGGGGACATCACCTCCCATGCCCACGTTCACAGCTCGTCTCTCGCCCCGGTTGCATCCGGCATGTTCTAGTTATTTAATTTTGAGTCCTATGTAATTTTTATTTGAGTCATATGATGTATTTTCCCTTTTATTTGAGTCATGTTCCTAGGTCTTGTGTTATTTCCCTAAGTTTGAGTGTCATTAGGTTGTCTAGTTAGTATTGGCCCAATTCATTGGGCTTGGCCCAAGGCTCTCCCCCTACCCCCTCGGTTATTTGTCATTGAGTCAATTGTCAGGGTCTTATTGTAAATTGTGGGTTGCTATTATATAGGGCCCATTCCCCCCATTTCAGATAATGAATCAATGAATAAAAAACTTGCCATTTTGAGAGTTTTACACTTCTTATCTAGTGGAGAGATTCCTATTTTTTGGGTGAGAAACCCTAGGGAGAGATTCCCACCCTTCCCTCTCTTAATCTCTCTTTTTCACTCCACTTTCTCTCTCCTAAACACCCAAATTCGTATTTTCTTCTCTCTCCTCCCTTCCCAACCACCTCCACTCCCCACCTACCCCATTTAAGCCTCTTCCCATTCCCCACAACCCTCATCAATACTCCACCCCTTCCCAAGACCCCCTCCACCAATCCTCTCCTCACCATCCAACCCCCAACTACCCCTCCCACATTCCCAAGCACCCGGGCCCACTACCCCAAGCACCCCTTCCCTTCCCCAACACAACCCCCCCATTCCCAAGACAAAAAATTAACCCACCCTTAAACCTATTTTCGAATATCCTTTCCCTCTCTCCATTCCAACCAAATTCGCAGCCCCCCACTACCACCATCTATTGGACCCTCTTCCAGACCTTATTCTCCACCTCCCACACCTTAGAACACCCCCTCCAAGACCCCCTTACAACCAGGGGTCACTCCCACACTCATCTACCCCCTTCCCCTTCTTCTTTCTTGGTCATTGGAAGCTACTTCGAAGTTACAGTTTGCTGTCCATAGGTTGCAGATGAACCAGCAACTTGCAGTGGCCACCACGACTTCCTCTGGATGAGTTTTAAGACCCAAGAGCCATTGTCGGAAGCGTCTACCAGTCTCCTTCGCACAGAAGTGGTTTCATCTTCTTCCGATCTCCGAGCCGTCTAGGTGGTCCATTCTCCAAACTGCACAGTTCTACCTCGGCTGAGGACCTGAGCCAGATTAGAAGCTCTGCCACGACGAACCCCAAAGGAATTCAGTCCACGAGTTCTTCTTCAAAGTTCTTCATCGCCCCAGTCTACTTTCTGAATCAAGAAACAGAACTTTCATTCGGCATTCGTGATCCAGAGTTCTCATTTTTCTCCTAAGCTATTGCAGATCTGCTACTCATAGTCTGCACCGACCAGTCGCCATTGTTCTGCATCCCTAGTCTTCTCCGACATCGGTTGGCTTCCCCGTCAGTTTTACTGCAAAGAGGACTCGTCCATAATTCCAACAACTCTGACGGCGCTTGATTTAGAGTTCAGGAGCAGTCGGGGCATCCTCTGTAACCTGCTGTTGGAAACCAGGAGCTAGCTCTGTAGAGATCCTGATCCGGGGAGAAAGCTTCACCATGACAAACCCCCGAGGAATCAGGCCACGAGCTCTTCTGTAAAGTTCTTCCTCTCCCTGTCTACTTTTAAAACCAAGAAGTGGAACTCCGTTCAGGCATCCGAAAGAAGAAGTTACGAATTTTCTTCCTCAGGCGTGCGACTCTACTTCCCACAGTCTATACTCCGACCCCCACTCACTCTTCTGGATCCCCTGATTATCTCCGGCATCTTCGGCTTCCCCTCATCCTGTTGCAAAGAAGACTCCGTCTGCGGTTCCAGGGGCTCTGGCGGCACCTGATTCGGAGTTCGGGAACGGCCGAGGCAACCTCTTCTTCATGCTGTTAGTAACCAGTTGCTGTCAGTCCGAGAATCAGCGTCCCGTTCGAGCTCCTTGCCCAGGCCAGCAGCGACCCAGAAGAATTCGGAAAAATTCAGAGGCACTCCAGATCCAGTAACAAAGATTTTTCCATTGGTCTCGCCCTCGAAAAAATTATTGATCACGTTCTGCAGCCACAGTACCAACTGTCTGTCCACAATTACCGAGAGAAGGCAGATTCAGCAATTCACTTCATCATCGTTTAGCCTAGTTTTCCCCACCCCGCTTGGCCGGCTGAAGGCCCCTCCCTGCATGGAGGTAGTTTTGATTGTAACTATCATATTCCCTTCCCCACGATCCCCCCCTTGCATGGGGTTAGTGTTTGTAATAGCTTAAACAGGTCAAGCTACCCCGGTGCGGCGTGTGGGGAACCCGCTTCCCGCTCGCCCTCGTCTCCGAGCGGGACCGGTTTCTTCAAACCGGTCGAGTAAGTGCTCCAAACTTTGCTCTAATTTGTGCTTGTTCTTTCAATAATTAGTTCATAAACTCCGCTGGCCATGAATGAAGCCTGATCCTTAAGCTCCTGTGCTATAAGTGATCACCGTTGGGAAAAGAGATAAACCGGTGCCTTTGGCACTTGGTCGGCCCCATTGTCTTGGGATTCCACATCATTGGGAATCATCCGTGGCCTTGCTGGCCCTCTACGAGCAAGGGCCCCAACCCCTTAACCTCACCTTGGCATTGCCAAGTTACCCCGGGCTTGGTGAGCGACGAGAGAGCGGCCGCCCAAATTGGCCCATTTAGATTGCGAATGTGCTTGCTTGCTTAAGTCCAAGGTCGTGTCACATCAATGGTATCAGAGCAAGTCATTGACTTATCTCTATCAAGTCAATCCTAGGGCATGCTTGTATTGGAGTCATCATCAATCCGACCCTTGCATTGATTTCCCCGATCATCATGGCCACCTACTTAGCCTACTCACCACCCATGGACTTCGTCCTAGATAGGGAATTACCTTTGACGGATACGCCATTCTAGTGACTATCTTAGGTGGAGGCTACCATAGAAAATACTTTGAAAAGACTTGGGTTATGGATGCCGCGAGAGTCCGAAAGGCCAAGGTGACTTCGGGGTCAAGCCAAGAGTAAGTGGGAACACATAGAGGGCTTAAGGAGGTTAGAAGCCAAGAACCTATTCACTCATGGGAAGAGATGAAGGTAGAACTTAGAAAGATCTACATCCACAAACATTCCACCCCTCCTACTCAACACCCCCCTAACCCAGGAGCACTACCACTCCTCCATCCCCACCCGGCCAACTTGAGACCGGACCTTTGGTCTCCACCCCCCCACCACCAATAAAATCCCCTCTCAACCATCATAACTACACTCGCAACCAAGTCCCTCTCCTTAAGACCCAAATAAACCAAGCATCCACCTCTCAACCAAATCCCCTAAAGGTCCCCACACTCCAACCAAAACCCCCTTGCCGTAAACTTACTATCCAAACTCAATTGGCCCCCACTTCCCCCCCTCCACAACCGGCCGAAACCCAAGTGGAAGAGACCCCTAACTGACCAGTTTCCCCAATAAGAACCACCACTCATCCTATTCTCACCATTCAAGCCCAACTGGACCCCGTGTCCATCCCTCCACCTAGACCCATGAACGGCCACCACAACCCAACCCACAATCCTCACCAACCCACACCCCACAATTCCCCTTGTCCCACACCACTATCCCTCCATCATCCCCTACAAAGGGTACACCCCCCCAATCAACCCAAATGAACTAACCCACCTTCCACTTCCAACCCCAACCCTACCCCAATCTAGGCCACCACTACTTCCACTCCCAACCCAAATTCACCTCACTCACCACCCCGGGTGCACCATGCCCCAACCATCATCACCCCATCTCCAAAAGACCTTCAATTCCCTTGAGAAAGGAGGCCAACACCCACTCACATAGGAATAGTTGCTAGCCTCGACCCTCTCCCCGCCATAAGGAAGCCCGAGTTCACACCAATGGTGAGGAAGAACCTCAACCCGTCACCACTTCAAATAACTGGATCTTCAAGAACCAAATCCCTCACAAAAGGCACTATAATCATAGATGGGCCCCTAGCTAGATGGCTAAAGGAGAAGACCAATTCACCCCATCATGTCCTAGTTTGCCCTCCCATAGAGCAAAACCTTCCCATTAACCCCTTCTCATCCTATCACACCATAATCCAAACATCCTACCAAGTGGAAACCTTAGAGGACCTTCTCAAGGCCTTAGCTTGGCAATATGAGTTGACCGGCTTGTTGACCCCCATGGCCCACCAATCTAGGAGCCTTGACCTTCCTACACCTTTGTGTCGGGTCTATCACCTCGGTTTGCACCATTGGATGCTAACACTAGTGACCTCCTTCTATTTCCTCCCCACACCCGAGGAGCCTGACCTTCTCCTCAATTTGGAGCTTCTTATATCGGGTGAAAAGTCAAGCCCTTCCCTCATGGTCGACCCACTCACAAAGAACTTCGGCCCAATTGTCTCATTAGAGGAGGATGACCACCACCACTTGAGAGGATCTTGAGGACATAGGGCCCCTCCCCTTCGATAACCCTTTTTATGATCCCTTTGATCCCTTCCAATGGGGGTCAAAGAACCCATGGGACCCAACCACCTTATCCACCACCCCACCTTTCCTATCCCAACCCCACCATTTTTGACCCAATCCACCCCATCCTAGACCCGGGTTGCCCCTTGGGACCATGACCTTGGCCACATATCCCTAGGTAATAAGTGTGCCCCACCCCATGATGACCACTTCTTAGATCCATTCGATCCTTTCTAATGGGAGTTCAAGGTTTCCCACACCTATACACATGGAAGTCACCTTTGGGGAAAAACATGCATGTATCTAGGCTTACTATAACCCCTTGGCATGAACACTATATTGGGTCCATTCATCATACACCCACATGTCAAGTAGAAAGTATTAGTGGTCCATATTCGGATGTCATGGTCCACCTTCATACATCATGGGTCTTAAGCATGTCAAAGGCATCTACGGATGTCCGGGTCCCCCAATATTATCACCAATTTGCATGATAGGGCCACCTACGGGTGCTCCGGCCCACCTAGGCTAACCAAAGTCTACACTGCATCATTATACGATAGGTCTACTTTTGGTTGCCCAGGTCCACCCATACCCCTAAATGTCTGCATTCACAACATTGCATAAAGAGATCCGCAAGCACATTAACAAAGAATGTGACTTATAAAAGGCGAGCCGACTCTCATCGACGTCACCAAGAATTCCATGAGGGTGACTTTGTGATGGTAAGGACGGAGAGGCTCTCCCCGGGAGCCCATCTCCAAATTGAGGCCACATGGGGCTGGTCCCTTCCAGGTCCTTGAGGCGCATTGGTGCAAATGCCTAGAGTTAGATCTCCCCGAGGAATATGGGGTAAGTCCCACATTCAGTGTCGCCGACCTAGTGCCATATAAGGGACCCACGGTGGTACCTAGTGAGGATATTGAGCCTATTCCCTCTGTTGAGAGTGACACCCACCCGTGAGGAGAGTCCACCAGCCAAGAGAGCCCAGCGTGAGCACATTGAACGAATATTGGATGAACATGTCACTACCACCAGGAGCAAGGTATATGAGCGCTATCTCGACAGGTGGATAGATCGGTCTCGTTCGGAAGACTTGACGGCAGTAACCACTTCTACACCCTCCGAGGAGGGAAGGACACTTACTCGACGGAGTCAAGTTTTCCGCACCCTGAAGTATGATGGGGGACCATCACTCCCATGCCACGTTCACAGCTCGTCTCCTCGCCCCGGTTGCATCCGGATTTCTAGTCATTTACCTTTGAGCCCTAGTAATTTTTATTTGAGTTCATTTGATGTATTTTTCCTTTTATTTGAGTCATGTTCCTAGGTCTTGTGTTCATTTCCCTAAGTTTGAGTGTCATCATGTTGTCTAGTTAGCTATTGGGCCCAATTCATTGGGCTTGGCCCAAGGGCTCTCCCTATCCCCTCGGTTATTTGTCATTGAGTCAATTGTCAGGACTTTTGTAGAAATATGGGTTTCCTATATATAGGACCACATTCCCCCCATTTTCAACTTAATGAATCAATGAATGAAAAAAACTTTACCATTTTGGAGAGTTTACACTTCTTATCTAGTGGAGAGATTCCATTTTTTGGGTGAGATACCTTAGGGGAGAGATTCCCCACCCTTCCCTCTCTAATCTCTCTCTCTTTTCACTCCCACTTTCTCTCTCTCCTCAAACACCCAAATTCGAATTTTCTTCTCTCTCCTCCCTTCCCAACCACTCCACTCCCCACCTACCCCATTTAAGCCTCTTCCCATTCCCCACCACCCTCATCAATACTCACCCTTCCCAACACCCACCCCCCCGTCCACCAATCCTCTCCTCACCATCCAACCC